>RJWJ010035004.1:0-16903 GCA_004363605.1 Indri indri
CCTTTGTTTAGAAAGCATGCACCTTCGTTAAATCTAACCTTGACCCCAGCAACGTGGATTCCCTCTTCTATGCCGCCCAGTCCAGCAAGGCTCTCTCAGGGTGTGAGGTGAGTCCAGGTTCCTACGTTAACATTTACTTTAAACTGTAAAATGCATTTTTAAAGGAGAAGGGTCGTATCAGATTATTATTTTTTTAACAATAAGAATCCATTGGTGTGGGCAGGAATTCTGTTCCTGTGATTTTTTTTTTTTTCTTAAGAAAGTATAGTTTGTTTATTTTTTCCCAGGTAGAGTGCAGTAGCGTCATCATAGTTTACTGTGCAACCTCAAACTCCTGGGCTCGAGCAATCCTGCCTCAGCCTCCTGAGTAGCTGTGACTTACAGGTACAATCCATAACACCTGCCTAATTTTTTTTATTTTTAGTAGATCTGGGGTCTTATTCTTGCTCAGGCTGGTGTCAAACTCCTGAGCTCAAGGGATCCTGTCACCTTGGCCTCCCAGAGTACTAGGATTACAGACGTGAGCCACCATACCTGGCCTTAAATAATTTTTTCCTGCAGTTTTTGCCTTTCTTCTAGGAGATCTTGATTTTTTCCTTTCTATCTCCCTTTAACATTTAAAAGTATTCAAAATAGGACAGTGGCTCGTGCCTATAATTCTAGCACTCTGGGAGGCCAAGGTGGAAGGATCACTTGAGCTCAGGGGTTCTAGACCAGCCTGAGCAAGAGCAAGACTCTTGCTCTATACTAAAAAAAAAAAAAAGAAAAATAGAAAAAAAGTAGTCCCAGCTACTCAGGAGGCTGAGGCAGGAGGATCCCTTGAGCCGAGGAGTTTGAGGTTGCTGTGAGCTAGGCTGACACCACAGCACTCTAGTCTGGGCAACAGAGTGAGACTCTGTCTCAAAAAAAAAAACAAGTTCAAAGTATACCTCCACACCAGATTTCTGGAAATCATTTTATTGAACGTGGAGAACCATAAAAGTAGACAAGTAACTTGTCAGCATCTTTTCAAAAGTGTTGTGCAGAGGTTTTGCAAACATTGCGTTCTGGTGTCTGGGGATTGGGGAATGAGTATGTGTGAGGCGGTGTGACTTTGGCAGCTGCTCTGCATGCCGTCTTTGGCATGTCTGCCACAAATTGCCAAAACCTGTTCTAAAACTCTCGTGTCTGCCAATTCATTCTTAGATCTCTATTTCAAATGAGACCAAAGATCTGCTTCTGGCAGCTGTCAGTGAAGACTCATCTGTTACCCAGATCTACCATGCAGTTGCAGCCCTAAGTGGCTTTGGCCTTTCCTTGGCATCACAAGAAGCACTTGGTGCCCTTACCGCTCGTCTCAGCAAGGAAGAGACCGTGCTAGCGTGAGTTGTCATCTCGAGCACTTCTCAGGCTTCATTTGTCTTGGGTACCATCCTAAGAGGGTTCATTCATTGGTTCAGCAGATATTTCCTGGGCACCTATTATGTGCCAGGTGCTCTGCTAGGCACTGCAGACATAATATTGCATTAAGGCAGGTAAGGTCCCTGTCCTCATGGAGCTCTCATAGACAGTCTTCTACAAGCTGCTCAAGCAGAAGGCAAATACTGAGTCACAGCATGAACATGCAGCCACCTAGAGACCCAGTTCCCTTTTGAAGTTAGAGGGCTTGAGCAAGGGTAGATAACCTAGAAAAAGCCACATGCATCTCTTGTTGAGGCTTGGCCAGGGACATTTTGGCAGTGGAGGCTCTGTAAAGAAGAAGGGTTTAAGGAATCCTTGGAAGTTGTGAGAGATAGCTTGTGGTGGGAGAAGTGGGTACTCGGGGTAGAATATTCTAGGAATCGGACTCTACTGCTCTGCAAAAGGCTCAGGTGAAGGAGAAGCACCTTACAGAAAGGGGCTTGGAACAACTTTCCCGTGTTTATTATAATATTATAACTGACTTCAGAATCTTTGCTAAACTTCTAAGTGATAATCTATGTAGTTTTTTCCTTTAAAACTCTTCATTGAAAACAGTATTTTTGTGTTGTTTGTGTACCCCACTCAATTGTAACCCCTGAAAGAGGGTGTGAAATGCCTAGAGATCCTGTAAATTGTTAAGCAAGAGGTTGGTAACACCAATTCCCTTTTTCAAAACAGTGAGATTATTTCCCAGTTCTTTGATAACAGCTGAATTGGTTCTAAACTTGAAGCTTTGTTAGGGCAGGGCTCATAATCAATTGACATTCTTTCTTTGTCACTCTCACACCCTACTCACATTCACGTGGTCAATGATCAGTGGCTCTGAGGCTGACTTTGCCCAGGACTTGGCCCTTTTGGCCCTTTGATTTTAGGCCACATATTTTGATCTCTGCTCATAATCTCTGTGGGGAATGCTTCCCCAGTCACCACCATCTCATGTCATGATGTCCCTGTCAGTGCCTTACTCCTCTGATGCCACCTTCTACAAAAAAAAAACTCCCCATTCCCTCCAAGCAAAAAGGAAAATCTTCTTCAAAACCCCAGAACAGGAAGAAGTACAAAGGCAGTACATTCACTTTGGAGTCAGACAGACTTGGGCGTGAACACTAGCTGTGTTCCTTCTTTGCCGTGTGATTTTGGGCAAGTTACTAACCTCTCTGAGCCTTGTCTGTAAAATGGAACAAATAGTCCTTGTATCATACAGTGAACGTTAAGATTAAACGAGATTATAGATGTGAAGAGCCTCGCACAGTGCCCGGTTCTCAGTGGGCATTCAGGAAATGGAGTTCTTTTTCTAGATCATTTCCTTCTTAGGTCTCTTTCTTAGCTGATTACTTCCTTCATTGAGTTGTAATTATTTCTGTATTAGATTATAAGCTTCTTTCTTTGCAGTGCTTATAGAGCCTGGCACATAGTATATGCCCAAGAAAGAGTTAATAAAAGCTAAAACTATATTTTATGTTTCTACTATCTTGTAGAAAGCCTTGGGTGAAAGGAGCACATGCTTTGGATCATAAAGAACTTTGTTCAAATCCACACTTTTTTTTTTTTTTTTTTTTTAGACAGAGTCTCACTCTTTTTGCCTGGGGCGAGTGCCGTGGCGTCAGCCTAGCTCACAGCAACCTCAAACTCCTGGGTTCGAGCAATCCCACTGTCTCAGCCTCCCGAGTAGCTGGGACTACAGGCATGCGCCACCATGCCCGGCTAATTTTTTCTCTATATATATTTTTAGCTGTCCAATTAATTTCTTTCTATTTTTGGTAGAGACGGGGTCTTGCTCTTGCTCAGTCTGGTCTCGAACTCCTGAGCTCAGAACGATCCACCCGCCTCGGCCTCCCAGAGTGCTAGGATTACAGGCGTGAGCCACCGCGCCCGGCCGTAAATCCACACTCTTCTACTCAATACCTCTGTGACTGTAATCAGGTTATTTAACCCCCCAAACCTGGAGTTTTCACATGTAAAACCCAGAGAACGGTATCTTTCTCAGGGTTATTGTGAAGATCAAACTGGTGGGATAATATTACTACTAATTTGCCCTATTTAAGGAAATATATAAATTAGGACTCTTCTAAATGGGTCTTCTATATTTAAGTGGACTTATTCTGGGAAATATATGTTTGTAAACTTGAATGGAAAAAAGAAAATATTTATGGGATTGAATGAACCATCTGAAAGGATGTCATTGTGGTCTCTCATAAACCAATTTCTCTGAATCATCTGCTGTATATTAGCAAGATAGTATCTGTTTTCTTGAATATAGTACTCCAGAGAAAAAGAAATTCCTGTTTGGGGAATAGCTAATTAAAGCCAGTGACAAAACTTTTCTAAAGCTAAGTGAATTAATTTCATTCTAAAACTTCTGAGATTGTTACTAGTGTGGCATTCACTCATTCCAAAGAAGAGAAAAACGGTATCTTAATTGAAAAGTTCTTTCTAGGCTATTTTAACAGGCTTTTCTGAGCTCAGCATTTATCAGGGGCAGATATGGGATTTTACTCTTGTTTAGAAATTCAGGTTTCATTTTCTCAAGTGCATTATAACAACATGTATCCCATCGGAGTTGTGGAATACTCTGGGGCTTCTCTCTCTGTGAATTGTGACCCTCTGTTTTCCAACTTGTCATCTTAATGGAATTAGTTTTCCATGGAGGGAATCTAAACTGTTATGATCTCCACATAAGCGGACAGATTCTTGCTGTACATTCCCTGACACACTGACTTGATAAATGGTGGGTTTACACAAGGGCCCAGTCATCTCTTAGGAATTAGGGAACCATTTTGGGGTTGAGCAGCAGTCTGTGTAACCACCAGGGGGCCTCAGCTTTCCCCACTGCACCCAAAAAAGCACCGTTTATATTTTCTAAATCATCTGCATTAAGACAATAGAATCTAATAAATACTGTGTATATATACTGATCATAATCCATCTTAAAAAGTTTACCTTATAGAAGTATATTCATAAATGGGTAAAAATATATGAATAAGCCATAAAAGAGCATGAAATGCTGATACATGCTATAACATGGATGAGCCCTGAAAATATCATGCTAGTGAAAGAAGCCAGACACAAACGGTCACATATTGTGTGATTCCATTTTATGTGAAATATCCAGAATAGATAAATCCATGAGACAGAACATAGATTGGTGCTCGCCAGGGCTGGGGGAAGACAGAATGGGGAGAAACCACTTAGTGAGTGAGGGATTTTATTTTGGACTGGTGGGACTATTTTGGAACTAGACCAAGGTGGTGGTTGCACAGCATTGCCAATGTAGTTAGTGCCACCGAACTGTTCATTTAAAGTGGTTAATTTTGTTATGTGAATTTCACCTCAAATTTTTAGAAAATGATACACATGAATAAGGGTTGTCAGTTGTGGCATTGAATGATCTAGTAAAACAAATGTTTATCCACTGGAGATTAAGAGAGTAAATTGTGGTACATTTAGATAGGTTAACTATGTCATTGTTAATAAGAATGAAGTACATGTATATGTACTCATGGAAAGAGGTATGCATATTAAGTTAAAAACAAACTGGAGGACAGTTACCTTTTAAGGGTGGGTGTTAACAGGAATTTTAACTTCTTTGATAATGTATTGTTTGAATTTTTGACAAATATGTACTTTTATAATCAAAAATAAATGGTAGGAAAAGAAAAAAAGAACAGACTCAGCTTTTGGAGTAAGTCCTCTGTTCCTTTCCTTTTATTTAATGCTGAAAGGATGAGTGACTTTCAGGTCCCCCAGCAGGGCAGCCCAAGTGTTAGCCATTCAGCATGTTTACCAAATGCTTCCTCTTCATACTGCTTTGCTCTAGTTTTCAGAAAAATAGCTCCAAATTCTACCCAACAATCTACAGATGTAGATTCCACAATATTTCTTTGGTCTTGGAGTAAGAAATATAGAAAATTAACAGGCACCAACTTCTGCCTAGCATAGTGCCTTGCACAACATATAACCAAGTACACCTTGGTTGAATCCTGTTCTCACAAAGAGCATATCTCTTATAAATTTAATTCTTGGTCTCAGTGTTCTATGTGTGATGCTATCAGGAACAAAACCAATTTGGAGGGAGTGGGCAGTGGTGAACCTGTGCTGCATCTCTCTTCTGTGCCCGGAGTTCTTATTGCCAGTCTTATTGCCTGGATGGTCTTCTCAAGCTGTGATGTTCTTTTCCAGGCCTTGTCACATCTGCTCCAACTAGATTATATTAATAAATGAACTCCTTAAAGGCCGAGACCAACTTACACTTCTAAAGAACAAGAGCGGGCTATTCGTAAAGGTGTCTGGATATGAGAAGGGGTGAATAGTTGAAAGGAGACTTGCCATTCATTGGGGTTGTACTTTTTACCTTCCAGAACGGTCCAGGCTCTGCAGACAGCATCCTACCTGTCCCAGCAGGCTGACCTGAGGAACATCGTGGAGGAGATTGAGGTGTGAATCTCTTTTGACAAATTGATCCTGTCTTTGACACTCTGTAGAATAGTCTTGCAGATAGTCGTGCATGATTTGTTACAGCCAGTTACGTTGCTTTTATCTTTTGCTTTTTTTTTTTTTTTTGAGACAGTGTCTCACTCTGTCACCCCAGTTAGAGTGCAGTGGTGTATCATAGCTCGCTGCAACCTCAAACTCCTGGGCTCAAGCGACCCTCTTGCCTTGGCCTCCCAAGTAGCTGGAACTATAGGTGTGAGCCATTATGCCTGGCTGATTTTTTTTATTTTCAGTAGAGGGATGGGGTCTTGCCCTTGCTCAGGCTGGTCTTGAACTCCTGAGCTCAAATGATCCTCCTGCCTCGGCCTCTCAGGAGTGCTAGGATCATAGGTGTGAGCCACAGCGCCTGGCTTTTTATATCTATGGCACACTTATGTTCTTTGTATTAGAGCACAATGTCCAAGGAAATATTTGTGCCTGGTATACAATAAGTGCTCAGGAAGTGGTCACTGTGGTTTTTATTATTGCTCTATCTTTTCCTTTGCCCAGGAGGTCCTGCTCCTCAGGGGCCACTCTCATGAAATACATAGCCAGTGAAAGTCCTGATATGGTTATCACCGGATGCTTCACAGGCACATTAGCTGCCTGGTCATGTTGCCCAGGAGAGCAGTATGTCTCTCTTCATCTTTTGGAGCACTGAATAAGAAAGGAAAATGCTATGCTTTGTAGGTTGTATCCAAATAGATGGCCGTGGACTCTGTCTGTGTCATGATGCTTCCTGGGTGCACTGCAGCCTGGCCCATGGGCCTTCTGCCCAGAGCAGCTGGTGCCTTCGGTGCCATGAGTTCTGTGCTTGGGCCAAGGAAGGAGCACCCTCAGAGCTGCAGAAGATACTGTTCTCTTCAAATGTCTGTGTGATATACTTCACTCTCTGCCTAACACTGTTTTTGAGAAAGTACTAAGTGACTGAGATGGTCCTTAGATTTTTAGAGTAAGAGATTTCTCAAAATTGTGTCTGCACTGGGGTTGACAGTGGTTTGTGCATCTCATTTCTGCTATCACTTGACATCCAACGTGCTTGTGTTTTGTTATGACAGGACCTTGTTGCTCGCCTGGATGAACTGGGGGGCGTGTATCTCCAATTTGAAGAAGGACTGGAAACAACAGCATTATTTGTGGCTGCCACCTACAAGCTCATGGACCATGTGGGGACTGAGCCATCCATTAAGGAGGTGCCTAATAGTTCTCAGGATGAAACCCAAAGGGGTCGTCAGCTTTATCTGCTAAGGATAGCTTTTTTCAGAGAGGGAGGTTCAGATAATGCTTTGGGGTGTTGTCATTCAATGTCTTGGGTTAGGCTTTATGAGGAATAGAAAGATGAAATGCCTGATCTCAAGAAACTGGTTGTCAGTTGGACAGTCATGTAAACAAATCATCACACTTGCTTTAAATGGGGCGTGTACATGTCACGAGGCAGTGGCAAGAAGGCCAAGTGCGTTACACTTGTTTCATCTCCGTTTTCTTCCTGATACCCCTTCCTTCTTATCTCATGAATGCTTTCCACTTTGGTGGCCCATGCAAATCCTTTCTCTGAAAAGTGGCCCGTACTTCAAAATCACCTATTCTCCTTTCCCCCTCCCGCTCAGCAATGGCTAAATCTTAGCTAATCTTCGCTGATTGACATAGTTCACTGAGAGGCATGTGTGTCTACCAGACATCCGCCAAGAGTTAATTCTTTTTTTTTTTCCCCAAGAGGAGCTTATTAACCTGAAAGAACCTTTAGTTGAAATGTGTGTAGGAAGTCTTTCTGAGTAGGACCTTCTTTGTACCCCTTGTCTGTGAGACAGTTACCAGCCCTTGATCTAAAAGTACAAGCTGCTATTATTTAAATTTTAGGAGGAGAGATTTGGGTTCTAAGTTAGAACTTTCATTTCTTTATGCATTATGAGTTTTGGGCCAAGTTTGTTTAAGTAAACAGTAAATAATTATCTGTCCTGGATCATATGAATTAATTTCATATTTTCTCCAGAGGATATGATCAAATAATTAATTGATTCATGTATTTGCATTCTTATTGTGTCTTTTCCTTCATCCTAGGTGCAGGAGGCCTAGAAATAAACTCCCTTTTAATTTCTGTTATGGGTGAAAGTGCAGGAATGTGGGAACTTATGGTACAAATTATTTGGGTATTCTCCTGTACACAGTAAAATGGATGAATTGGTTATATTATACATATACAACTTAAACTTATTCTTTCTTGATTTCCAAGCTTTTGCAAACCAGGTATTTGGCTAGAGTAATTTTGCTGTCACTGCTTTCTTTTGACATAACAATTCTGGTGAACATTCATCCATTTTCACATGTCAACAGCCTGGTGGTGGAAAAATGTAATTGGTACAATTAAAGAAAATTATTTCATGTCAACTGTGAATAACACCATCAGGAACAAAGGAGCTCTTTTGTTAGATGGTAGATTTTAAAAAACAAAACTGATCGAAGTGGAAAATGTTTCCTTCTAAGCAAACAACCTCTAGAATTTTAATTATGCCTTTTAGGTTCTACTTTTGTAAAAAATTGCTTTTTCTTTTCTAAGCAGCCCATTAGTTCTTTTTTGTATTTTTTTTAATTTAAAAAATTTTTTTTCCATCCTTGCTGTAGGTAATTAGGTCTTAATGGAGAGTTATTTTAGTTTCTTTCTAATGCACATTTTAGCTATGAAGTTTGGTCTTATAAATACAAATTTTGCTGCAATTTACTACTTAAAAGCAGGTTGGTAGGGAGGGTAGTTTAGCTGTGAGGGTGATGGGAATCAAGAAAGAACAAATTTTCTTCTGGAAGGACTTTGGGTACAAACAGACCTACGTGGTCTTGCTGTTTTTGTTGTTATAACTTGTAGAAGTTTCGTAGCCATCTTTGGCTTCAGTTTCCTCGTTTGGGAAACATTGACAGTACCAGTCTTGTAGGGCTCTTGTCGAGATTCGAGTTAATGCATGTAAAGCACCCATCACGATGCCTGGCATATATAGGCATTTAACAAATGATTACTGTTATATGTATTTTATAATATACTTTCATATCTCAGTAGTTATCTGGAAGTATCTCGCATTTTTATAGTAAGCATTCCTTAAATAGTTGACAAATAAATGTATGCATTTCAGTTTATAGTGGAAGATGGAAAAAATCAACCAAATCCAAGTTTTAAGCTTAAATGGAGAATATTTGCTTTTTCTCCCTCTACCAGTTTGGGTTAATGATAAAAGACTGTCCATGTGAACATGTGAAACAGACGGAATGACTTGAGTCAGGTGGAGAGATGGGTGGCCCTCCCACCTCCCTGCCTGAGGAAGGTCTGCAGCTGCATTCGTTCCCCTTTCCTTCCAGGATCAGGTCATCCAGCTGATGAACGCGATCTTCAGCAAGAAGAACTTTGAATCCCTCCCAGAAGCCTTCAGTGTAGCCACTGCTGCTGCTGCGCTCTCCCAGAATCGCTACCATGTGCCAGTCGTGGTTGTGCCTGAGAGCTCTGCTTCCGACACTCACGAGCAGGCTATCCTGCGGGTATGACTTCCATGCCCGAAACATGCCACTGTGATTGCCATTTCTAGCGGAAGCCGTTCAGAAATCCAGACCACAGTACACAGCCAATTGTAGCCCCCTGAGGAAATTACCCATTAACTGTAGGACAAGGTTCACTTCCCTTAGCCTGGAAATGGGGACTTGACCACTGGGTGAACTAGTCACAGAACCCTTCAAATCTATCAAAAAGCCTCCCCGACCCCCGGCAGAGGATTTTTAAATAGTATGGGCTTTCAATAAATTAAATGTAAGGAAATTGCATTTCCAGGTCCATAACTGTAGATGTGTGGAGAAGTCTTGCTTCTAAAATGCATTTCCCAGTACCAAATCTTTCTAAATACATTGTTTTAAGACAGGTGTTTTAATTCCCAAGTAATTCTGGTGCTTATAGGTGTTACATTAAATACCAGATCTCTTCCTCCCTGGTACTGATAGGATATAGTGTATCTTTCTGCCTCTTCATAGCATAGTCCTCCCACTCACTCAGGAGTAAGCATGGACTTCTCTTTTGTGTTAACTCTTTGAACAGAGCAAAGCACAGATCTTGAATATGCTTAGAAGTTTCATTTCAAATGAGGCATTTTGATGCTGTTTGGAAACTAGTGACAAGCTAAGATCTTCGTAAGAGATTAACATTTTATTAATATCTAAATGTTGGGGTTCCACACAGGACAGTTCTGTCCATCCCCTTAGTTCTACTTTGGTGGCCCCTGCAGATATCCTCCAGAGAGGTGCCCTGTACTTCAAGATTGCCTGTCCTCTCCCTACATACAATTCACATCCCCTCAACAAAGACTCGAGTGAGAACTGGATTAACATAGTTCACTGTGAGTCGAGAGGGGCTTAGAGAACAAGGTGGAGAAAATATTGGCTCTGAAACTAGATACACAGATTTGTGTCCTGGTTCAACCACTTAACTGACCATGTGGCCTTTGGCAGTCCCTTAACTCTTGTGGCCTCAGTTTCTTCATCTGTAAAACAGGGATTATGCTGTCTGTCACATACGACTGATGGGAGGATATATGTAAAGGGCCCATCCTAGTATCAGGCATATAGTTGACTTTCAACAAATGATAGTTATTAATGTTACCTGTATTTTTTCAGGTTTCCCATTGCTGATACCTTCCTAAAGTATTTTTCTGGCTGATAAATTTTTTAAAGATTCTGTAGGAGAGTGAATGGAACAAGGAATCAGGAAAAAGGATATATAACTGTTTGTGTAATTTGGGAGCAGTCATTGTCTTTCCTTGGGCTCTAGTTTCCTTATCTGAAAACTGAAATAATTGGGCAAGATCATCTTTAGGATCCTCCCCCACTCTAGCATTCTGTAATCTATCCCATTCCTAATTGAATTATGTGTTTTCTGTATTGGATTTCTGGTAGGCAGCAGATCAAAGTCGGAGAAGATTTCCTGAAACAAGGCATTTGCTCTCCTGTAGAGCTTGCACTGTATAAATAAAGCACCTCAGAAACAAAATTCTCTACTCCTGCACCTTTGTTGCTACAGATAATTTTTTTATTTATTTCTAGTTGCAAGTTACCAACGTTCTGTCCCAGCCTCTGACTCAGGCTACTGTTAAACTAGAACATGCTAAATCTGTTGCCTCTGGAGCCACTGTCCTGCAGAAGACGCCCTTCACCCTTGTAGGGTAAGTCTGATCATATTTTGGCAGGGCATCAACCTGTTTGTTTTGGAAAGTTAGCCTGCAGCCAGTGTAACAGATTAACACGGATAGTGCCATGATGATAAAACCAAATTTACCTAAATTCCAGTTAGGTAAATTTGATGTACTGGTATCAAAATTCTAGAGTTGAATATAAGAAAAGGATTTTTAAAACTAAAAGAATTTGGGTTTTACTGTTTTATTCTTTGTCTGTTTCTAGTTGGTTCTATATTGTGATAAAAGTATCTTTTTTAATATTTATTGTTTTTTTCCAATATATGAGTAATACGTCTTTATTATAGGAATATAGAAAAGCACAAAAAAGAAAAGATAGCTCGTCCATAATTCTACCACCCAGAGATAACTACGGCTAACATTTTATAATCCTTTTTTTTGTTAGTCTTTTTTCTATGCATATAAATAGATTTTTTAAATTCATTGAGGATTATGCTTTATAACAATGTATCGTGAACCTTTTTCCATAGGATTAAATATTCTTCTACAGTCATTTTTAATGGCTGCATATTATTGCTATGTAAACTTTTTTTTTTTTTTTAAGAGATGGTGTCTTGCTCTGTTGCCTGGGTTGGAGCGCAGTGATTGATCATAGTTCACTACAACCCTTAACTCCTGGGCTCAAGCAATCCTTCTGCCTCAGCCTCCTGAGTAGTTGGAACTATAGAGGCATGCCATCATGACTGCTAATTTTTTTCATTTTTTTTTTAGAGATGGGGTCTCGCCAAGTTGCCCAGATTGGTCTCAAACTCCTGGCCTCAGGCTATTCTCTCACCTTAGCCTCCTGAATTACTGGGATTACAGGCATGAGCCACTGTGCCTGGCTCCATGCTATGTAAATTTTTAAAAAATTAAGGGTCAAACTGGGTAAAATGGCATTTGCCTATAGTTTTAGCTACTCAGGAGGTTGAGGTGGGAGGATCAGTTGAGCCGGGAGTTTAAGACCAGCCTAGGCAACATAGTGAGACCCTGTCTCTAAAAAAAAAAATGAAAGGTCAATTTTTATATGGAACTCTTTAAAGTGTTAAATTGGTAAGTTACTGAGATCAGGAGTTTGGATTTTAGAGAGAAAATGTGTTTTTTAGATAGTGATAAAAGTGTATAGCCAATATGTGAAATTTAAAAAGCAAAATCATTTTTAGGAATGATCAGTGGAATGGTAAAAGACATTGGGATTTTGCTGTATAGTTAGAGTTAGGAATTAATCTTCTTTATGTTTTAAAATAAAAATTAATTTTTTAAATAAAAAAGATAATATCTTTTTTTTTTTTGAGATAGTCTTACTCTGCTGCCCCAGCTAGAGTGCAGTGGCGTCAGCTAGCTCACAGCAACCTCACACTCCTGGGCTCAAGCTATGCTCCTGCCTCAGCCTCCCAAGTAGCTGGGATTATAGGTGTACACCATAGTGCCTGGCTAATTTTTCTATTTTTAGTAGAGACGGGGTCTCGCTCTTGCTCAGGCCAGTCTCGAACTCCTGAGCTCAAGCAATCCTCCCTCCTCAGCCTCCCAGAGTGCTAGGATTACAGGCATGAGCCACTGTGCCCGGCCAAGATATGTCCTTTTTGAGAAATTCACAAAACATGGAAAAGTAGAAATAATACCAAAAAATTACCCACAGTTATGCTACTCTACACGAAACTCTTTGAACATGTTGGAGTATTTCCTTCTACCTTTTTTTATTGTTAAACATAGTTGAGGTCATACTGTAGACTTAACCTATTTTACATTAAATTTTGGAAACCTACCAGAAGGAGGTTGAATTTTAGGAGCTGAGGGGGAAACAAAGGAAAAGAAAACTTTGGAAACCTAGGAGGTCATTTTAGATAGTTTTAAAGGTTTCCCCGCGTTGTAATCTGTGATTGAGCACAAGATTCCCCAAGTAGGATAGGAAGTCAAAAAGTGACTTAAGGATTGCGATATAGCACTGGACTGTCTCAAGGAGATACTTTATAGGCCCTGTTTGTCATATCTATGACTTTCCTACATGAATTCTTGCTAACCTTGCTGTCATTCTTAACAGGGATGTTTTCGAACTAAACTTCATGAATGTCAAATTTTCCAGTGGTTATTATGACTTCTCTGTCAAAGTTGAAGGTGACAACCGTTACATTGCAAATACTGTAGAGGTACGTGCTTTTCTTCCCATTCCCATTGCCATGTTAATATATCCAAGGAAATGACCAAATAGACATGCAGCATTAATTGTCTGGAATATTGACTTCTCTTTGCAACCAAGCTAACATGACTATGTTAAGAGAGGGGTAGGTTCAAACTATGCTGTTTGACAGACTTAGCCACGGCAGTAAATCAGGAACTTGGTCATAGCAACTTTTCTTTCATTTGTAAATTACTCATTTTTCATTAAAATTTATCATTACTATCTTACATAAAATTTAGGAAGTAGAAAAGATAAAAATCACCTGTAATTCCACTGAGGCATAAATCTTTTGTTTGGTAGGCCTTGGTAGATTTAGAAAAGTGCTCGGTGGCAAATAGGTGACAAAAAGCATCAAGTGACACATATACAAGACTGTAATGAGGCTATCTGGGTAAAGCATGAAAGAAAACTGGTGATCTGTCAAAATGAATGGTGTTTCAGATGTTTAGCTAACTCTATCTGGGTTGAAGATCCAAGTGGCTTTAAGCCTCATCTGATGCTCTGCGGGAATGAGGTATTTCACTTTAGTGTTTTTCCCAGGTACTTAAAGTTTTACTTCTTCCAGCACTGTGGCTTTCATTTTAACCTTTTTAGATAGCAGTTTATTGAAGATGAGTTACACATTTTCCTACTTTCTTAAACTCGAGTATGGTTGAACCTTTTCTTACTCTGAATTAGGATCGTCAGTGTGAACCCTTTGTCGAATGCCTGTTACATGAGAAGCACAATTCTGTGTGTTTTTGGTTATATTATTTTATTCTTACAGCCCTGCAAGATGAGTGGAGTCATCTTCATTTCATAGGTGAGGCTCAGGGGCGCATAGAGTAACTTACACCAGTTTAGTTAGCTTGTGCTGGGGGCTGTAGAGCTAGCCTCAGAGATTGTAGAGCTGTGTACAGCCCTAGCAGCTGGCCTTTTTGTAAAGTTACTTTCTCCTTTCTCTTCCTCCACTTTCAGCTCTCATTTCTCAATGTTTCCGCTACTGTGTCTTTGCTGCATCTACCTGGCTACATAGCCATGCATTCTGCTTAATAGGGACCTTGGAGTGGTACTGCGCCTTTCCTGAAATATTAAATGTATGCTATTTGTGACAACTATTTTCTTTCCTATTCAGATGTCATTTTCTACTCACTTTTCTTTTTTTAATTAGAAATTTTTTTATCTTTTTGTTTTGAAATAATTGTAATCTTAATAAACATTGCAAAAATAGTGTGTAAAATTCCCATATACATTCCACCCAACTTCCCCAAATGTTAATATTTTGTGTAACTGTAATATAATTATCAATACCAGGAAGTTAATATTGATATAGTACTATTAACTAATCTATAGCCTTCATTCAAATTTTGCCAGTTCCACTGACGTCCCTTTTGTGGTCCAGGATTCAATCGAGGATCACATATTCCTTTCATTATCACGTCCTTAAGCCTCCTCCAGTTTAAGATAATTTCTTTGGTTTTCATGACCTTGGCACTTTTCAAGAGTACTGGCCAAATGCTTCGTAGAATGTCTCTATTTGGGTTTGTCTGATGTTTCCTATGATTAAATTCAGGTCATGCGTTTTTTGCAATAATACTCCAAAAGCGATGCTCTGCCCTTCTCAGTGCAAGAAGTGTATGATGTTGGTATATCTCATTACTGGTCATGTTAACCTTGGTCACTTGAGTAAGGTGTTGTCTGCTAGGTTTCTCCACTGTAAAGCTGCTTTTTTTCTGCTTTGTAATTAAGTGTTTTGTGGGGTGATACTTTGAGACTCTGTAAATATCCTGATCATCTTGTCTGCAACAGTTATTACTATGGTGTTTGCCGAAAATGATTTTCTTTTACTCTTACATTTATTAATTGGAATTCTGCTGTAAGAAAATAACTGTCTTTTCTGCCTCATCTATTTATTTATCCAATTATCTATAATCATAAATATTATATAATTTATATAATACAATGTATTTATAATTTATCACCTCATGGATATTTATTTTACTGTATAGGTTATGATCCATTACCTTCATTTATTTTTTTACTCATTATCCAAGGTTTGGCCTTTGGAGAGCTGCTCAAGTTGGCTCCTGTAATTCTTTTGATGAAAGACGTAGGCAGCTAGAAAGTTTGACCTTTTCAAAAAATAGGGCATTGCTTAACATGGGTAGTTTAAACACTGGTATCTAAAGTTTGGCAGAAAGGAAGATGTTTTCTGGAACTGTACTCTCTCTGCCTCGCGTCTGACCTTTTGGGCATGAGACATCTGATCCTAGTACATTCGCTAAGACAGAGTTCGGGTAGAAGCTATTATCGTGTGTACTTCAAACCTTTCAAATCTACTGCATTCTGGTAATGTTGGTTTCCTTCATTAAGAGGCCTTATTTGCAACTCAACACATTAAAAGAAAAGCTTATTTTTTATTTTTTGAAACCTCTTCTTCTTTCCACCTTTGAATCCAGCTTAAATGCTAGTTCTACCTCCTAGTCAGTTACCAAGCCCTGTTGATTCCACCTCTTAATGTCTTTTCCATGAGTCTTTTGTTGTTGTTTTATTAGGTATCACCAAATTGCTCTTTTCTTCATATTCTCGTCACTGTTAGGTATTATCAGTTTTTGATAATGTGATGCATATGAAATAGTATCTTGTTTTAATGTTTTTCCTTGATTACTAGTAAAGTTGAGCATCTTTTCTTATATTTGTTGGCCATTCAGATTTCCTTTCCTGTGAATTATCATAAATCTTTGTCTGTTTTTCTTTCGGTTTGTTAGTCTTTTTTATTATTGATTTTTAGGAGTGATATTTTATATACATATATATTTTTTTAAACCATAACATTTATTGCATGACTAATTATTGAAATTCTTAAGATGAATTGGATGTTGCAAGAGCTGCCTTCTTGGGTTTAGGTGTTGTTCTTCATGAGATTCATGCCTGAATCTGCGGTATACAATTTTTAGGTGCCTCATTCGACCCAGTCCTGGTGGTATTTCGTCTTTTAGCCTTGGCACTCCAGTTATATTTTCTCTTGCTCTTGGCAGGGCAGCCACATTTACCATAGGTCAACTTCTGAAGGTGGTGGGCCTTAGAGCCACAGCGGTGGCATGATATGCGCATCTTATCGTAACGCTTTTTGAACGATGACGTTCCCTTCATCATCTTGCTTCTTTGGCCGAGACCGAAGAGGAGTGATATGTATTCTGGATGCTAATCCTTAGTTATAAGCATCAATATGTTCCCCCAACCTTGCTTTATGGCATCTTTTGATGCATGAAATTTAATTTTAATGAAGTCTAATTTAAAAGTCTTTTCCTAGATTGTGTTTTTGTATCGTCTTTACAAAAATCCTATGATACCCCAGGGTAAAAAAGGTATTCTCCTATGTTTTCTTCTAACAATTTTTAAGTTGTTTTTCCCCTTATATTTAGGGCTCGAGTCCACTCAAACTTTATTTTTGTTTCTTGTTGTATTTTATACCCTGTCTATAATTGTACTTACTGAATTATAGTACTATTGTTTGCTTATATGCATTGCTCTTTCACTGGGCTGAGAACTCCTGTGGGTGCAGATCAAATCTTATTTTTTTGGTGCTTAGTTTTCATCTCAGACCACTTAGAAGAAGAAAAGGGTGGAGTGGTTTAAA
>RJWJ010035005.1:0-16903 GCA_004363605.1 Indri indri
GGAGAGACTGGGCAGGGATTTGGCTTGGAGCCGTTCCACGTTTCTGCCCCTGGAGGAAAAGACACAGACTTTGCACATCCTGCGTCCCCCGCAGAAAGCTGTCTGTGGCATCCCCGCCGTCCGCAGGGCGACTGTCCTACCAACACGCACCTGCAAAGTAGGGCTCCGTGACTGTTTTCAAAATCCTCACGCAGAAAAGTTGACTGGCTTCAAAATCCACTCACATTATCCAAAGAAATGCCAACGTTACAAGTGCCAAAGAAAGAAATGAAAGGACTGTTTGATTCCTGAAGCATAATTTTAAATGATAAAAATCTTTCTTAATCTTTTTCATTCACTTGGGTGGGAAAATGACCGGTCAGTACGTATCGGGTTTAAAAATCCTGATCAGGAATTACTTGTAGCCATTTCTGGTATAAAACCTGATACCAAAAAAAAAAAAAGTGCAAACTCAAGTTTTTCATTAAGAAATTTAAAAATATTTTATACAAATTCAGCATTTAATATTTCCCTAATATGTCCTATTATTGTACTAATCCTAATTACATGCTATAGAGAAAACAATGAATCTTTTCACCTGGCCCCACAGATGTCCCAAAATTTCCTCCAGTTTACCCCCCGTGCAAGGCAAATGTTGTTTTCTGTGTGCACCGTGACGGGAAAGAATGTTGGAAAGCCTCGGATAGAGGTTGCCCGCTCTGACTCAGAACTGCTGAAACTCTTAGACTCCTTGGTCAGAGTGTGGATGTCTGGCAAAGGCTTAGCTTTTAATAACCCAAAGTTCATTTAGCTGGAAAAAAACATTTCAGAGGTCGGGCTCTACAGAAAAGTTGTAAAACCTGGCAGCCAAGATTGATGTGTGGCAGATTCTATTTTCCAAGGGTGACTGCAACAATAGCTTCCTCCGTACGCAAACTTCTTACTGTTATTTTGGCATTGTTCCCATAATGAAATGGGGTCTGTGTTTTCCTTCTCTCAAATCTGGATTTGTGCCCACGATAGAAGATGTGCTTTTTGACTTCCAAAGCTAAGCTATGGAAAACAATCTTCCCGGCACTTCCGGTGCAGACTGGGTCTTGGAACGCAGCCACCATGCTGTAAGGAAGCACAAGCAGCCCCGTGATGACGTTGTATGCGACTGTCCCGGCCGACCGCCCAGGTGAGCTCCCGTGATGACATTATATGCGACTGTCCCGGCCGACCGCCCAGGTGAGCTCCCCACTGGTAGCCAGCACCAACTTACCAACCATGTGAGTGAGGCGTCTCGGAAGTTCATCTCTGAGTCCTCAGTTGAGCCACCCTAGCTGACACCGCAGAGCAGAAACAAGCTCCCCCCACCCCCAATCCCCGCTTAAATTGCAGCTTTATGAGCAAAATAAATGAGTATCAACGTTTATGCCACTGTCACAAGGGTCAGTGACACAGAAATAGCCGGAACAAGGAAGAAACAAAAGTCAGTTAAAACAGGTCAGAAGAGCATTGATTAGTAATACTTATAAAAAGCCCTCAAAAATGCGCATGCCCTCAGACCCAACCGTCCCCTTGTTAGGGACTCAGTCCTAAGGAACAAATTGAAGACGTCTCCACGATTTCACTGCAAAAGTATTCTTCCAAACAGCAAAAAGCTACAGCAGCCGCGTGTTCAGTGGGGAACTGGGCGAGTCATCTGTGGTGTCTCCGCACCTCAGATCCGGCCGGGTGTAACTAACGGATCTCCTGGATTTTGTCAGCGAGACGCACAAACGCGACTCTGTCTTCCTTTGCATTTCCCCGAAACGCAGCTGAGCAGAGGTTTGTGTTCCACCCACATTTCCTCTTTTGGGAATTTCCTCTTTACGTCCTTGTTCCCTTTTTTTTTCTTCTTCTTCTTTTCCTTCTGGGCTCTTTGTCTTTTTCTTATCGGTTTGCAGGGGTTTGACTACTGGGGGTCACATAACTCCGGCGTTTTCCCTCCGGCCTCTGCCGGCCAGTACAGCAGCCACCGAGCCCCCGTGACTATCACACCTACAGTGACTGAAATTAAATAAACGTAAAATTCTCCTGCTGAGTCTCTCTGGCTCCATTCAGAGCCCAGTAGTGACACGCGGCTCGCGGCTACCGCATGGGGCAGCAGGACAGACGTTTCCCACACCACGGAGCCCTTTCCAGACCGTCCTGTCTCCGTGGAAGACCGTTTTTGTCCTGCTCCTTTCTGTCTGTTACCGTCGACCTTACCTAATTTGAAATTTTTATGTAATTAAATCTGACAATCTTTTCTTTGTGGCTACCAGATATACCTTCCTTGAGAAGGCCAATCCTATCCCGGAATTATTTTTTTAAAGGTCCTATATCTAGTTCCAATGGTTTTACATTGCTTTTTTTCAGTTAGATCTTTAATCCATGAGGAAGTTATATTTGCATCTGGTAAGGGATGCACGTGTATTTCCACACGTAGCTTCATTTCCTCCCAGATGCGCGGCGGGTGCCTTGGTCAGATAACCCACTCTCTGCCGCGCAGTTTGTTTCGGTGTTCAGATGTGCAGTCCCTGTGATCAAACTGAGTTTTTAGTGCCCTGTGCTTAGCTCTAATGCCTGGACGGTTCCACCCCACTGTTGGCCAGGTGGGCACTCAATTACAGTTTCATCTAGGTATTTAGTGCTGACGTTCCCTCCCCAAGTAGAGGTGGGGAAACTGAGTCCTGGGACTAGCGAGGTGGCAAGAGCAAAGACCAAGGACCAGGTTGTAGCAGTGAGGGCGGCCTCCAGTCCGGAGGGTCTCCCCACATCCACAGCGCCACCCCCAATCTCTGCACGCCTGCTGTGGGGCCCCGTCCCACCTGCACCTGGCCTGGCTGCAGAAGTGTGCCTGGCACAAGGAGAGTGCACAGCTGATTGGGGTGAGCGGGCCGGTGCACAGGCCTCCCTGACAGGGGGCCTGGCAACATGACTTGGGGGGCCCAGTGCAAACGAAACGCAGGCCCCCTTGGTAAACAGTATCAAGAGTTTCAAGATGGTGACAGCAGAGAGTTGAGCCACGCCCAGGCCCCTCCTAAGTATGGGGCCACGAAGCCAGCCCTGCTTCTAGGGGTTACAGGCCCCGGGGACTGGGACCCCACCCAAGCTCCTTCCACGTTCAAACTGAGGCACCCCCATCCTCCCCGCACCGGAGCCTGGAGCCCCGACTGCACGGTTTGGTAATTCCCCACCCTCCCACGTGCCTCTAGATTAGGGGCTCTGGCTTCCTTCTCCCAATTTAGAAAGTTCAGCTCCCTGGGGACCCCAGCCCCACACCCGTCTTCAGCCCAGCACGTCAGAGCCATGCCCAGGGGTGTGAGCTGCAGTGGTGGACACAGCCCCAGACCACTGCAGAACAAGCAGGGAGCAGGCACGGGGCCACGGGAGGGAAAGTCCCCGCACTCCGGAATCAGAGAGACCCGGGTTCGAATTCCACTCCACCTCTCGGCACCTGTGTGACCTGAGTGTCACTCGGGGACGCTAAGGTGTGCTCAGGAGCTGCCATGAGGATTAAACGGAGTGAGCGCCGGGTCCGGCCCAGCTCAGAGACTGGTTAATGGTCACTTTTAAGGAGCGGCTGTAACCAAGTAGTAAGAGCATGGACTTCCTGAAAAACCCTGGCTCTGCCAGTTAGCAGCCGTGCGGCCCGAGTCAAGTTCCTGAACGTCTCTGTGCCTCAGTTTCCCTAGAAGTGACCTGGAGATGATACTAGCAGTAAATTCCTCACTGTGTCATTTTAAAGATCGAGCAAGTTAATGTTTGCAACTCAGTTTACAACACTGCCTGGTACCCAAGAGCTCTACGAGTGTTTGTTTTGCTGATTAGTAATCCTTTATGGATGTTATATGAGCATTTGGGGTTTGGAACTAAAAGAGTTGGGTCTGAGGTTTTTCTCTGCCTCTTTCACCTCGGAAAGGAGGCTGGAGCGAGCCCCGCAGCTCGTCTGAGCCCCGGGCTTCTGGTCCACTTCGTGGGAATAATGGCCGGTGCCTGAGGTTGGTGCCAAAGTGCTGATGTGCACGTCAGCCGCTGTCATCGTGATTACCTTCCCGGCCGTCAGCATCCCGGCCTCGCGGGGTGTGGGAAGAGCACAGGGTGCATTCGGTCCCTCAGTGGCGTTTGTGGTGGAGCCCCTGCCCCGTGGTCCCGTCCGTGGCAGACACACAAGCCTGGGAGTTACCTTGGAGGGAGCTCGGTGTCGCAGCAGAGGTCGTCACAGTGAGAGGTGGGCATGGCCGCACACAAGGAGGGCTTCCCAGCGCGTCAGTTGGCCGCTCTCGCGAGCGGTGTGCTCTGGGCCAGGCACGGAGACCCCTGTGAGCCTCGGTTTCCTCATCTGTGAAGTAGTCAAAGGTTGAACACGGCAAAACACGTGCTCACAGTCTGTGCGTGGGAGAGTCACAGATGTCACCGTCTGTCCGTCCCCTCCCGGTCACAAATACTAACGATCACAGAAATGAAAAGGGATCCTGCACCCAAATTCAAATCGTCAAGTTCACCTGGAGGTCATCGCGGGGGGAGGCCCCGGACTGGGCCGTCTGGGCCCCCTCCAGGATGCAGGGATTTCCGGGACCTGGCTTTGCTGTCCCGCGTTCCTTTCGTGAGCATCTGACTCTTCCTCATCCATAAAGATGAAGACATTCTTCTGCAGGGATTCAATACTGGGGCTGCGTGCCTGGTCCCTGAGAAAGCCCCAGCTTCCTCCTCCGTTTGAACCTAGCCCGGCGCGGCTCTGTGCTCTCCAGACCAGCCGCGCCCCCCTAATGCCCTGGAATTGCTCACTCACAGTGAAATGCGCTGCCTCGGGGCTTTCCAGCCAGAACTAAGCCTGCTTTTCATGGGCAATCAGGCCGTGGCCCGGGGCAGCGGGGGAGGCGGGGACCGGCATGCCGGGCTGGGTCTCTGCAGACAGCGGATCACGCGAGGCCTCCCCTCTCCCTGACCCCGCATGACGAGCCCTGGGAGGAGACACCCAGGCCGGGGGAGGAGCTGTGCCAGGACAGAAAGGGCACAAATGGGGAAACTGAGGCTGGGCGCAGCACCGTGTCAAAACCTGGGTTTGAAGTGGATCTTCTGAATCCCCACCCAGAGCCCCCCGCCGTAAGGGTGAAGTGCCCGTGAGTGTCTGCGGAGCCTTGCGTGGGGTGCTGCGTGGTCACGGCTTAGTGTCTGGTGCTGCAGGTGAACACGCTGGGAGGAGGGGTCCAAGCGTCGGGCAAGCCCACGAGGCCCTCGCTCCTCTTCTCAAGAGGTAATTCCCAAGCTTCAATCCGTAAAGGCCTCCTGTGGTTGCAGGTGGGGCTGTGTGTCTGTCTTTGGCATTTTCACGTGGCACGCGTGGACTGAGAGCCTGCCGCGTGCCAGGCGTCATGCCGGGGGTTGGGATTCTGGGGGGGGCGGGGAGTCAAACAAGCCCACCCTGCTCTGCCACCCCCTGCAGAGCGCGTGGTGGAGGGAGCCTGGGTCGCACGCCTGGACTGTGGGCTGGGTCTGACTCTTCCACTCACTGGCCGTGTGACCTGGGCAGGCGACCTGTTCCGGAAGGCAGCCCCGTCACCTGCAAAAGGCGTGTAGCCCTCACCCCTGCCTCCTAGGGCATTTGGGAGGTCAACAGGTGTTTTGTAGGTGAAAGGGCCGATCTCCGGGCCTGGTGCTGCATCTATAAATTGCGGTTCTGCTCCGACACACACCCACGGAGTACTCTGGGTAGGGCAGTGCAGTGGTTTACGCTTTGCCGTCAGGACCCAACAGTGCCGGGTCCGAATCTGGACCCTGTCACCTACCGTGTACATGGTGCCTGTAACCTAACGTCCCTGAACCCAGTACCCCCACTCTGCACTGAGGACGAAGACGGGAGTACCGGGCTCGGACTGCTGGTGTGAAAATTAAATGAGCTAATGGAAACCGAACAGTGAAGAGTTTTACTTTGTAGAGATGTTCCTCGTCCGCCCTAAAAACACAGAAGCTGTTCTTCTAATCGTTAATATTCTTATAGTCCAAATGGTGATGCAAGATTTTTTTTTATCTTCCTACATGTATGTCTTTGACCGGTCAAAAAAATATTGGCAATACACTCACACTGCGCAAGGACAGAGTTACGAGGAACCATGGAAAGAAAATGAAACCTTTGGAAAATCCACTGCTAAGACACACACTCTGTTTCTCTCATAGTTCTGGAGCCCACAGCGTCTCGCTCAGTGACCACAAGGTTGCTCCAACATCCTATGCCACACCAGAGGATGGGGACCCTCAGCCCACTTTGTATGACCTTCAGTGTCCAGCCAGCCCCCCTCTGGCCCCTTTCTGTCCACGGGAGGTGGCTGAGTCTCTGTGCTGTGACTCTGGGTTCCTCCCGGCCACCCCACCTGTCCATCCACCCCAGGGCCTCCCAAGCTGCTCTCCACACACTTGGACCCAGAGCCGAGACGGGCAGGTGCTGAGTCTCCACCAGTAGCCACAACCTTGTGAACACACCTTGGACCTCAGCCACCTCTAGGAGCAGGAAGGGTTCTGGAGGGACATTCACTCCACCCATTGTCCCCAGCTTCCAGTTTGCTCAGCAGAAAACTGAGGCATCATAGAGATTAGAGACGCATCCAAGGTCACACCAGAAGGTGAGGACCTGGCCAGGGCTGGAAGCTCAGCACCTGGACTCCTAGACCTGCCAGCTGGCATCACAGCTGCACGTCCAAGCCTCACCTGTACATCGGGACCACCTGGGTACAGCCGCAATGCTCAGGCCACACCCTGGACCAGTTAAGTCAGAATCTCTGGGGATGAGACCCAGGCATCAATATCAGATAGCCAAGCTGCACACCCCAACATCAAAGCAGGAAGACCCCCACGTGAATACTAAATGCCTTGGATTGTGGTCTTTTTGCACCGTTCTCAGGCTACTCTTGCTCAAGCCACATCCTCGAGAAGCTGGTATGAGTGCCCACCCATCAGGATCGTGCAAACACCCAGGTGACTCCAATGAGCATCTCAGGTTGAGAACCACTGTGTTAATGAGTCATCTTAATTTAACCTTGAAACTGTCTTTACTCTTTAAGAAGAAACATAATAATTCTAGCAAAAAAAAAAAAAGTACCAGTTCAGGTGAGGTGCACCCCTGCGTGTGGATCGGCATTAACATTCCAGGAAGCAGAAGCGTTTGCAGTTACAGGAATTTTATCTGCGGCGTTTACGTGCAGGTGTGGTCAGACTTCCTCATGTATGGAGTACGGCCATTTGCCAGTTCCACAGGAATTTATTGAGTTTGGTTTATATAAGAAATCACGAGTCATAAAAGATCATTCTGAATCGACAACATGGTAAGTAACCGTCTTTAATGTAATAGGAAGAATGTAAGTTTGGTTAGATCCAGGACCTGTTGTGTTGTAACACGTGCTTCCTATGGACTGGAAAAGACAACAGCATTTAGTGAACGTCTATCGTCTGCTGAAGGAAATGTCTGGAATGGGGCTTTACCTCCAATCAGGTGGAAATCCCTGCTCTCTCTTTTTAAAGCAAGAGTACCTAACATTCCAAAGCCCTGTGCTCTTTCATTCACCTGATAAGGAAGCCCCAGAAATAAGAGCCCAACACCCGACTGCTGTTCTCAAGGGGGAAACCCCAACCCAGTCGCGACGCATGTTTTCAATAAGCAGAGACTTCTCTGAGCACAACGCACAGAGCCCACCCAGGCATCCTCGGGCAGCGGGCACAGACCCGGCCCTTCCCTGCCCGAGGGGCCTCCTCGAGTCCCCTGCTGTCCCCGCCGTCCCCGGACATCCGAGCAGGAGCTGGCTCCCCCCGGCACAGGTGCGGGCGACCGCAGGGTTTCCAGAGGCCGTGAGCGTCAGCCACCCACCCTTATCAGTTCTCCGTCCAGCACTTGGAGTCACAACGCTGGGCTGGAAAAGTGATAAGGGCACGTGACCGGCTGGCGAAGAGTCTTGACGAAGTTTGCGGGACAAGCTGGCAGCACTTTTGACTTTCCGGCGACCCCTCCGTCCCACCCTCTGCAACTCCTCGCGCGCCCCGAGCCTCCCTGCGCCCGTCTGCTCCGGGGCCTCCCCCGTCTCTCCTGCCGTCTGGGGAGGCACTTACGTTTCTGCACACAGAAGCGCGGACCTGCAGCCCCAGACAGCTGTGGAAAGTAGAGTATTCTTTGCATTTTTAAAAAATCAATTAAAAATAAAAAAGTTAATTTATATTTTAAAATTAATAAATAAACCAAAATTAGTGCAAATCTTTACCCAGCTCTTGCAGGTCTGAGGCCGGGGCCGGCAGGTCCTGCTCCTCCCGGGGCTCTGTGCTGAGCCTACACCTACATGCCATTCATAAAGTCCCCGGGGCAGGTCTCCTCCTCCTGCCAGGATTGGTCCTCCGAGGGGCTGGCCCTGGGCCAGGACCGTCGGCCGCCAATCTGCTGGTGTGGGACGTGTCCACCGCATGGCGTGGCCCTGAGGGGATTAGGCCAGGGTGGAGTCTGGGTCTCACGGTGCGCGAGTTCTCATGCATGCGAGCTCGCGGCCCCACCCGTCGCGTCAGATCCTTCCATCTTGACCGCTGGATCTTCCACGTTGATTCATACGCAGGGTCTTGAAAACCAAAAACCACTGGCACTGCTTCAGCTGTGGAGACCGGAACACAATTCTGTGTGTCGAGAGGAAGCCGAAGAGCAGTTGTCCAGGTGTCAGGAGCGGATTTCTGCACAGAAAGTCGCGTCCTGGGAAGAGCATGGACTTTGGGTCCCATCTGCTTGCCGCTTGCTGGCTGTGCAACCTTGAGCATGTTACCGAGTGTCTCTGAGCCTTGGTGTCCTGCTGTGTAAAACAGATGAGGCTCCCCTGGCTCCCCGGATTGCGTGTGGGCATGGAGTGGGGGACAAGGGTGGGAAGTGCTCACACCCGGGTCCAATCCCAGCTCAGCTGCTGCCTGGGCATCTTAAACTCTCCAATCCCAGCGTCCTGATCTGCAGAATGGGGTTATAACAGCTACCCCAAAGGGTTGTTCTAGGGTTAAAATATGCAATATGAGGTTAAGATCACGGACTTTGCAGTTAAATTGGTCTGGATTAAATCCTGACTTTGTCGTTTTCTGGGTCTCCAGCTGAGAGGCACTCCGTCCCTCGGACCCCCTCACTCTCCGCATCTGCAAAACGGCTGTGACACTCAGCCCCACAGGGTTCAGGGAGAGGAGCCATAGAAAGCCCAGAGAATTTACCAGATGTGCAGCTGATATCATTAACAAGGAAATGCCACATGGACGGTGGCCTTGACCCGGGAGATGCCCACGGGTGGCAGCCGTTTCAGCAGACGTTCCGAAGGTGCGCTGCTTGGGCCACGCGGATGGTCTCCCGGGGTCAGGCCCGCCACGTCTGGTGAACGGGCTTCTACTGCGTCTGCATTCCGCAGAGAAGGCGCTAATCACCCACCAATCACCCTGGAAATCAGCTCCTTAATCAGGACCAAGAGATTACACAGCTCCGGCCCTCTGCCTCTGGAAGGCAAAGTGTCCAGGGTCCAGGGTCCGGGGTCCGGGGTCCAGGCTCCAAGGTCCAAGCTCCGGGGTCCAGGCTCCAGGCTCCAAGGTCCAAGCTCCAGGGTCCAAGCTCCGGGGTCCAGGGTCCGGGGTCCAGGGCCTGGGGTCCAGGGTCCAGGGCCCAGTGGGACAAATGAAGTCGGGGACTCTGGCCACGGAGCAGTCGCACCAACCGCAGGACCTGGGAAGTGAGCGCTTTGGTAGCCATTGGGCCCAGCTGTGTGGGAGGGAGGACGGCCCTGGCCTGTGATCGGTGGTCTGAACTCACTCCAGAGGCCCCGGGGCTGGCCCCCTGGGGAGGCCGGGGCTGCCCAGGGACAACACGCTTAGCCCAACCCCCTTGTTTTAAGATGGAAACTGGAGCCCAGGTAGAAATCCAGCCGAGGCCTGAAGAATGCAGCTCGGTCTCTGCCCCAGACCTGATACGGCTCAGGAGCTGCTGCTGGGACAGGAGGGAAGCATCCTCCGATGGGGCGGGGAGGTGGCCGCTGAACGACCACTGGGCCGCAGGGCCCAGCCGGCACCTCCCAAGGCCACGTTGGGCCAGGAAAGAAAACGCAGCGGCTCTTTTTTGTCATGAAAGCAGCTGTCCTGCCTCAGGGCTGCCACGGCCCTCGTCTTTGCAAGACTTGCCCCAATTTCTGTGAATACCAGCAGGAGCTTGGAAACTGGAAAGGATTCTGGAACGTTCAAACCTAGGGAGTGTCTAAAGAGATCGCTCCTTACGCTCCTCCATGCCCGATCTAAAACTGAATGCTAAAAAATATATATGAAAAAATAAAATCGAATGCTTCGGCAGGTAGAAGCGGCTCAGTTTCAAAGGCCTCCTTCCTGTGGTCCTGCTTCTGTTGTCCAAACAATGTCCACATTTAGGTGTTTAAATACGACAGATCACCTAATACGGATAGTTCTTTTAACCAGGCCATTGAGTCTGTTTGCATGGGGTCTTTCCAAATTCAATGCGGTTCCTTCAATAGGAAGGAAGAGACCGTTGATTGCCAGGGCCGCTGTAGACGCCGGGTGGGGGGACGAGTTCTGTGTCCTCACTCGAGGAGACAGAGGTTGGGACTGGCGGTGACCATGGGGCAGAGATGGGGACGGGGCCGGGAGACAGAGGGAGCGTCCAAGGGACCGGTGTGGAGAGGGGAGGGCCTGGCCGGGGACCAGCGAACAGCCCCTGGGAAGTGATGCTGAGGTACCAGGTCAGGGCAGTCGGGACACCCTGGACACAAGGCCAGTTGTTTGGGTCCTGCCTGGCAGGTGACGGGAAGCTCTGGGGCTCTGGGGAAAATCACGTCTGTTCGGAGGTGCCGAGGGGAGAAGCTGGTCAGGCAGCCGCTGCTGGGGGCGGGTCAGAGGAGGTGAGAGCTGGAATTAACGCTGTAGTGGTGGGCACGGTGCCTGTGTCTTTAATTTAATTTTAGATGTGATGCGTTCTGGAAACAACTGGAGAACGCGAGTGATGACTCTCATATTTGGGCAGCACCTTCAGCTCATCCCTCTACACTGTTCCATGTGCTGCTCTCGGCACCGCTGAGCGCCGCGTATCTGGGGTGGGCTCAACCCTCCCAGGGGCAGCAAGGGTCCCGGAAACGTCAAGACCACAGGATTTCGTCTCACAAGACTTCTCCAAAAGAACGAGCCCGTCGCTCCCTGTTCCAAGGTCTCTTCCAGATGCCAAGGCCACCAAGGGGACCAGGGAGTCAGGCGTGTGGCAACCCCTGGCGTAATCCCACCGGTCACAGCTGTGCCAGAGGCAGGAAAACCAGGCGTGTGCCAGGCCCAGGGTGCCCCTGGGCTGCAGGGTCCATAAGCCGTCTGATTGGCACCGAGCCTCTGTCTCCGACACGCCCCCCGAAACTCACCCAGCCCATCTCTCAGCACCAAGTCCCAAGACAGCGTGCTGTTCCCCCCCGAGACTTACTTGTCCCCGCAGTGTCAGCAACACCAGGAGGGGCCCACGGCCGGGGCAGTCTGGAGGGGTCGGCCGCCCAGCTTCCTCAGGGCCGGAGCCCGGCCCCACGTGGCCAAACACCAGCGGCCCCCGGCTCGCTCCCTGGTCCCAGCTGGCGACACTCCAGCCTTCCTCTCTTCCTCCTGATGTCTTCGTGGCTTTCTGCTAAACCATGTTCTAAAACCATTAATGTACGTATCAGTGAAGCTTAAAAACCCCCTAAAATATACTTTCAGATGTGTGTTATTTGACCTGATCTTTCCCACCTTCGATACGATCACTTTGTTTAGGGACCAGTTCGACTCAGTGTCACCATCCTCTTGTTACAGACTCAGAGAGGTTAAGCAACTTGTGCAAGGTCCCACAGCTGGTCAGAATTAGAATCCAGATACGGCCGTCTGTGTCTGGTCTCTCTACCATTATCCTCTTTCTAAATGCACAGACAGGTGAGTGAGCACGTTCGGCGCCGCTCACGGAGATTCCAAGTCGTGCCTTTTAAAACAATTCACTATTTATGGGCCCGAAACCAAAGGACCAGCGCGGTCTGGAGGCAGCATGGCCGCTGAGGCGCTGGGCCGCGCCTGCCCACCTCTCGTGGGCACCTCGTCCAAAAGGTCACCCTGGGGACCCCACCCTGAGCTTCCTTAACTCCTCGGCTGACGCTGCGCTGGGCTGAGTCCCGCCCTCCCGCGCTCCGGCTGCGCGGGCTGTCACATCCGCTCTGCGTCTCCGTAATCCTTTCCTGCCGACTGACTGGTTCCACCGCGGCCTGTCTGCCGCCTGCCAGCAAGTTCCTTCTGGGCAGCTCTAGGGCAGCCCTGGCCCGCCAAGCCCCCACCCCAAAGCTGGCACAGACCCCCTTGCCCCGTGGTCGGGGACGTACGGGAGAGGCTGACTCGGGGCGGGCAGAGGGAGGAAGGGACCCGGCGCCAGCCCCTCTGCAGGGCAGCTGCCGCGCCTGGCCCGGCCGCGCAGGGCCGTGACTGTCCCTCCCTGGTCTCCTTCCGGCCGGGCTCACTTCACCCAGTTTAATGAGCTCAGGAATGCGCTCGGTTGAGACGCCTAATGTTTGATTTGGCTGCTTTGAGCCGAAACGCGCCCCAGGCTCTGCTCATCCACCTGCGGATTGCACAGTTCGGGCCTCAGAAAGCCTCCCGTGGCAAGAGGCAAGCTGTGCCCAGAAGGGGCTCAGGGTCTGCATTTAATATGTTCCTGAGTACAGCGAACATCCACCAGGCCTGGCCTGCGGAGACGCCACAGAGCCAGGCTGGCAGCCGGGGAAGGCCCGAGTCTTTCCCGGGCTCGGCCGCCAGCCGGCTGCAGCTCCAACGCCAGCCCCTCCCCGGCCTGAGCACCGCTCGCTCCGAGGGTCTCGGGCAGATCTGCTGCCCAGAGGCCCTTTCTGGGCCCCAGCCTGTGCCGTGCCCCGAGCCGGGCCCTGCGGATGGACGCAGAGCGGGACCAGGGCGCCAGGGCTGTGGGGAGGGGCCCGCTCCGCAGACCGTCTCTGCCCAGTGTGACGGGAGAGACGGCAGAGGCTGGAGACGGGGATGTGATTCCTGAACCAAAGTCAGGATCGGGATGTGATTTTGCCCTAACTCAAGGCTTAAGTATACGAGATAAGAAAAAAGTTTTTTCCATGTCAGGATGGTTCCAAAAAATCTGGGTTGTGAGCGCAAAGCAGAGCCAGGGACGCTGACTGTGCCAGGGCGGAAGTGAGCCGGGCAGACGTGGCAAGAGAGGGCACAGGCGCCGATCGGGAGGGTCTCAAGGGGTCTCCAAAGCCAAGCAAGGGAGAGTGGGCCCGGAAGCCGTGAGCCTGGGAGGACGTGGAATGTCATCGCCCACACCGCCTTGTCCTCGGTTTGCTCCGTCCTTCCCGCTAGAACGCACCGGGAACTTGTCTCTTCCGCTCATCGTTGTTTCCAAAGTGCCCGGGCACAGACTGCAGATAGTAGCTGCTCAATAAATATGTGGTGAATGAATGAGTACGCGGGAAATGATTTCCTTGCTACGCGGGACACCAGGGAGATCTGTTTGGGAATTTAAGTCTTTGTTAATACTGATCCTGGTGCCGATACTCTGAAAAACAACATTTTTAAACTTTAAAATCCAGTTTCCCAGTCTTTTCTTCCACGGCACGCCAGGAAGTCAGTCTCCCCACATGAGCCAGCCACCCTGGGAAACCCTATTCTGCCCCCCAGCTCTGGCAGCCCCCACCGTCAGATTTCAGTTCCCGGGTGGCCTGCTCTGCAAACCGGGGTCACCTGCAAGATCCGGAATGGAAACAAGACAGAACCAATCCGAAAGGCAGCCTCTCCCACCAGAGAACGTGGCCCCCACACGATGGAGGAAGACCAGGCTGCTAGGCCCAGATCCGGCCTCATTCTCCAGGAGGAGGAAGGAAACCAGAGGTTGAGGTTTCTTCTCCGACAGGCCCGTGCACGAGAAACCGCCACGCCGCCCCCCGCCAGGCCCCTGCACCGAGCTGCCACGTCTGCTTCTGAACTGCGTGCTTCCGCGTCGGGGGAAACTCCCACAGGCTCGTTCTATAAAGCCCCCCACCTTGCTCTGGATGCCTCGGTGGCCCCCGCTGCGCCCACTGCTGTCTCCTCTGCCCTGACCCTGCTTTCTCTGCCACGTGTCATCCAAGGTGCCAGGGCACCTCCACCAGGGAGCAGACAGCAGGGAGGGGTGGGCTCTCCCCAGACCGTGAATCTCCTGGCACCTTGATCTCGGGCTTCCCGGCCCCCTACCTGTGGGAAGTAATCGTGCTGTTGATGAGCTGCCCAGTTTATGGCATTTTGTTATCGCAGCCAAACGGACTGAGATAATCCCCTTTGCTGAGAATTCGGCACGTGCTCCTCCTCCAGGCCCAAACCCTCGTCTCTGTCTGGAACCAGCCGGAGAAGGACGGAAGGAATTCTACAACGAAGCATTCTTGGGGTGAAGGCCCTCGGGGACGGCTGTCCCACATTAGCAAATTTTAGAGCTGAGACGTCTATAGGGGTTGGCCGGGTTCAGCCCCATACGTCCCAAGTGGGCATCTGAAGACACTAAAAAAGAAGCGATTTGCCCAAAGCCGCCCCCAGGTTGGTGACAGGGCCGCAACTAACCTCGGTCTGTGTCTCTCGGGGTCAGGGCAGGGTCCTCGCTGCCACACTGCCGTGAAAGGGTTTAACCCAGTGGCAGGTCCCTCCTGAGGTCACCGGTAATAAATTCACAGAGAAAACAAGTTCTGACATTCCAGCTCACTCCCACAAGCCCTGCAAAAATGCAGGCTAGAAAGCACCTAGGCCTCGCAGAGCTCACGTGTCACAGGGCTCTAAAAGCCACGTGACGAAGAGAAGTCAATTCCAGAAGCGATCATCCGGACGGTTAGGCCCGGGGAGGCTGCTCTATGGATAAACACCCCAGTAACCGCCGCACTCCCAGAGCTCTCCTTGGCCTGGTCAAGGAGACCCAGGGCTCGAGGGCAGAGCAGAGGTTTTCGGCCTCCAGGTGAGCAGCCCAATCCTCGGGGAGGAAAAGGTGTAGCTTGAAAAGACCTTATTCAAATGCCTATTTGTTCCCCACGATGCTCTACACAAGCATCCGGGTGCTGGCGGCACCTGGGATATCCAGTAAGGACGCCTGGAGGAGACGCGGGCCTGGAACCCCGGCAGCACCTGCATAGCCAGGTCCCCTCGCGTCCTCTCTGCCCCGCCCGTCCCAGTCGCTGAGGACACATCAGGGCTTCCCAAGAGAGTGACCTTCCCCTGCAGAGCGCGGAAGCCATTTTTACAGCTGTGAGCCCGTCTGCGCGCGAGCATGAGCAGTTTGATTACGCGTCGTGAACGCAGCGAGAATAACGTTCGGCCCAGACCCCAAAATACCCGCACGGCCCGGGCACAGGCAGCCAGGGGGCGGAAGGTGAGAGCAGCCCAGGCGTTGCTCCGCGTGTCATCGAAACGTTTGAGAACTGAACATCCCCCCTTTGATCCTGAGTCTCCCTTCTTGGCGCCCCCAGGAAACAGCGGAAAATAGAAGGGGACCGAGCACAGAGACGCCCCCCAGCGTCACACTCCGCACGGAGCCCCCAGGCGCCCTTTCAAAGGACGGATATTGAGCTAGAGTGTTCCGGGTAACGTAGTCGTGTCTGGGGAGGAAAGAGCAAGACCGTGCCTGCAGGAGGTGTAGGATTCATGGTCCTTCGTCCTAGAAAGTCCCCGTCAGAGACAGGCACCGAGGACTCCACCACGGCTAAGTGCGCCCAAGTCCCACCCCTCGGGCCTTGTGACCGTGACTCATTTGGAAACAGAGTCTGCGCAGATTTAATTAAGGCTCTTGAGATGAGACCTGTCTGGATCTAGGGTGATTAGTGTCCTTACGAGAGTCAGGAGAGGGGCCTGAGACCCGCGGGAGAAGGGCCCGTGAACTCGCAGGTGAGATCGGAGCGGCACGTCCACGGCCTACGGAACTCCAAGGACCTACCGGAAGCCGGGAGAGAAGCGGGAATGGGTCCCCCTCGGAGGCTCAGGAAGGAGCCAACCCTGCCAACCCTGGATTCTGAACTTCTGGCCCCCAGAACTATGAGAGAATAAATTTCTACTGTTTTGAGCCACCGGGTGTGTGGTCATTTGTTACAGCAGTCGCTGGAGACTGCTACAGATTCCAGGTGCAGGTCCGGAGGAGGCAGGACTTCCTCCTCTCAGGGGCCACCGGGAGTGGGGCGGGGGGTGAGGGGCCCCCTGAGTGCCTGCAGGATGGGGCCAGCCTGGGACGTCCCCAGAAAAGGACCTCACGCTGGTGTCTTTGCAAGCTACTCATCTCAATAAAGCCTCATTATTAACTGGGGCCTGGGTTTGCCGTGCCATGGAAAATTGAGGGAAGGGCCCGAGGAGCAAAGGGGAACGGGGCCCCTCCCCCGAGTCCAGGGAGGGGAGCAGGGCATCGCTGGGATGGCTGGGCCTTGCAGGACGCAGACCCCCAGGTCACGGCGTCATAGGAGGCCAGCGCAGAGGAGAGGGCCCAGTGCGAGGCTTTGCCCCACGCCGCCCCCTGAGCAAACAGGAGGCTGCACCCCGAAAAACCCTCAGACACGGGGCCCCAGGACCCCTTCAGGGGAGTTGTGTCTAACATCAAAGGCAGTAGAGCTTTCTCCTAATTGGAGTAGTTAAAAGGAATGTGACCTCATTCTGCAGTCACAGACCGGCGAACGTTCGAGACAGGCGGCTGCGCCTGCAAAGCTTCCCCAAATAACCCAGGAATTAGCACCCCCCAAAATAGCCGTGTGGGAGCAATCGGAGGGGCACGGGCAGCCCCTCCCCCTCCCCCTCCACCCCTCACGCTGCCCCTTCCGCCCTCTGTCCTTTCTGGTCCCCTCCACCCCTTCCCGCTACCGTCCCGACCTCCCCTCTCCAGCCTCCTGCGGCAGCCGCCAAGCCC
>RJWJ010035006.1:0-16914 GCA_004363605.1 Indri indri
GAAAAAGTTTTATAACACCCTCTCCCCACCTTCTGTCCCACTTTTTGGGATTTGCTGACACAACTTATGCTGCAAATTTTTAGCCATTTGGATTTAATCAAATATTGGAAATCAATCTATTTTTTTAAACATACTTTTATCCTCTCAGAGGATTACAGTTCTCAGTGGGCCAAGTTCTACATTCAGCCCTGAGTTGAATTAAACTTTAGTGTTGGCTCTTTCCATCTGGGTTCCAGAAAAGATTAGATCACTTCCTCTGAAGCAGAACAATCAGACAGCAAGGATGTAAGAGTTGCATTCAGAAGTACTATTGTGCAAGAAGCTTACTTTGTTTTTGGCTATAGTTGAAATCTTTAGAAAGCCTCTCATGCAAAAATTCTTCTCTAAATATTTAGATGCTCCTGCAATAACAGTAACAAATATATTAATACTACAGATACTTTAATTAAGAAGTATCAACAATTTTGGTGTCATATATTAAAGACTTCCATGTTATTAATATAAGATTATTATTAATGTGGGAAAAGGCTCTATAAGGATTAATTTGAGACAGTGAAATAATATTTAACTAGTAGTAAGAATTAGGCTCTAGAGCTAGAAAGAAACACCCCGGGAAATTTTGCTGACCAGCCTAACTTATATGTCTTTTCACAAGTTACTGTATTTCCCCAACATACCCAAGCCCCCTTGTTTGATGAACATTCTGTAAACACATGGAAAATAAATTCTCTCAGACTGTTCACAGATTAAAAAAATCAATTGGGTACAGAAGAGAAGAAACTCTAAATTGGGAGCAGATTTAATGTGTGGAAAAGTTATTCATCTTAGGTTAAAGGTGAAATAAATTAAAAGAATCTGAAAGAGTACAGTTGGAAATTCAAAATTTAGGTCTTAGTAATTATTGCATGTTATTTATTGTAACATTTTTTACCATAGGTATTGAGGGACAGAGGTAAAAACTTTTTTCCAATTAGTGTGAGACATCTGGTTCCTAGGTAAGTACAGTTGAGGAATTATTTTGCCTGTGATACAAATGAATTGTTAATATGCAAAAGCAATTTCTATGTTTTACTAGGTTATTAGATATTTAACTTAATTCACCACTAGACAAATAACTATTGCAACAATTTCAGAGCTGAATCTTCGAAGGCTCCACAACCTCTAGTTTTCCTCCTGGCTCTGATTATAAATCACCTTCCCATTAAAATAGTTCATCAAAACAAACAAATAAAGCGACTAAAACAAGAAGGGGTTGATTAATCATCAAACCCTTATGGTTGGGTATAAGTTTGATTTTAAAAATTGATACGTATTTTATTATTCGTTCCTGAGGCAATATGGCATGCTTATTATGAGTGCAGGCTTTGGAACTAGGGTTGGATTTCGGCTCTGCCATTTATCAGCTTTGTGACCTAAAGCAAGTTACTGAACTCCTCTATGCTCTAGTTTCCTCACCTATAAAACAGGTAAAACTATTGAGCATACCTCTGGAATTTCTTATAGGGATTAAGTTCAAATGTTCATAAAAATTTTGATACTTAAACTGAGACCTCCTAGTTAAAACACATTTAATAATCTGAAAAAATATTCTACAATTATAAATGGAGACAGTAAATATAGAATGGCTTCTGGTTTAAATACGTAATCAGGAGAAAACTTATATATGTTTTAGCTGGAGCTGGTTTAGACCAGCTTGTAAGACCTGATTGATACCTTTTCAGAAATGTGAACTAATTGATGTCACATTGAGAATTTGATATCGACTATGGTTAATTTCATACCTCAAAAATCAGAAATTAGTGAGTAAATGCTACAAATCAGCCCCTTCCCAAGAGAACTGGTTGCTAAATATTACCAGCACACCACTAGCTATTTTAGTGTTTTAAAATTCTTTCTTGCAATAAATATTTGATAAATACCTAGTATGTTCCATGTGCGTGAGATGTATGGATGAACAAGACAGAACTGATCAACACCCAAGTGTACATATAGCAATAACATTCATCGGGTGTCTGGCAGATGGGAGGGGGGAGGAGGGGATGGGTATATACACACATAATGAGTGAGATGCACACCGTCTGGGGGATGGGCACACTTGAAGCTCTGACTCTGGTGGGGCAAGGGCAGTATACATAACCTACACATGTGTACCCCCATAATATGCTGAAATAAAAAAGAAAAAAAAAAGAAAGTCATTCAAGATGGATAAAATATTTAAATGTAAGGCATAAGATTGTAAAAATTAAAGAATAAAACATAGGAAAAACTCTTCCAGACATCTGCTTAGGCAAAGAATGTGTGACTAAGACCCCAAGGGCAACAACAAAAAATGAATAAATGCTTTGTATGGAATCAGAGAAGACCTCATATAGCCAAAGCAATCTTAAGGAAAAAGAACAAACTAGGAGGTATCAGTCTACCAGACTTCAAGCTCCATTACAAGGCTATAGTAACTAAAACAGCATGGTACTGGCACAAGAATAGAGACATAGGCCTTTGGAACAGGACTGAGAATGCAGAGATGAAACCATCCGCATATTGTCATCTAATCTTTGACAAAGCAGATAAAAATATACACTGGGGAAAAGAATCTCTTTTCAATAAGTGGTGCTGGGAAAACTGGATAACTACATGCAGAAGATTGTAACTGTCTTTAATGGCTTTCCCAGTTCCTAAAGCAGTGGAAATATTTTTTAAGCCCATAGCATTTTAGCTTATATATTTTAATTTTGTTTTATAAATTTAATAATTTATTCAAGTAATAATACTATTGTTAATAATACTACTACTGATACTAATATTAATAATAACTAAAGCTTAAATGGTCCTTACCATTTGCCAGTCGCAGTTCTAAGAAAATAAATTTTTAAAAACATACATCCACTTAATCCTCCCAATAACAGTGTTTCTATTACAACCTATTTTAAGAGGAGGATTTTGACACCCTTAGAGGTTAAATGATAGCTAATAAGTGGTGGATCCTTGTTACATAAAACACGTATAAAAATTCTAAACAGACACATTTAATAATTTACTTGATTAAGTCGCACAATTATGAAGCCCAAAGTTCACTGTGATTGAGAGTAAACTACTTGGAACTTGAGAAATACAGGTTTTGGCAGGAGGCAGAAAGGAAGGTAAGATAAGAATCAAGATTTATTAGTGAGCATTTGTGATTATATATAATCTACCATAAATTTATCTTTTTAATGTTATATTTTTTCATGTGTTTTTTTGCTGCCCCCATCCATACAAGTCCATACATTCTCATTATTTCTAAACAATACCTTATTACTCACTTCTAAGCCCATTCCCTTCATTCCTTATAACCGGAATGCTTATTGTTTAACTATCACTCCCCTAATCCCTGCCCATTCTCTTCAAGGTCTCTATTGTGTGACACCCAGTCCAGAGGATATCCCCTGCCCTCAGGTAGAAGCCCTGTGGCATCCATCCCTGGGCTTCTGTGGCATTTTACCTCAGTTAGAAATGGTTCTTCTCACTGTTTTTTTGCTACTGTTGATAGTGTTTGCAAAAATATATCCCTCGTTAACTTTAATATTTGGAAGTAGGGGAACATGATTTATTGTCTTTTTCTCTCCTAAAACAGATTTAGGAAAGCGAAAGAAACATTTTCTAGCAATTAGAGCTGACCGTCAGTGAAAAGCTGAAATCTTTTCCACTTAAATTTTTCAGAAAGAATGAGATTGCTGTCTGCCAGGGACGTGTTAGAAGAGAATGACTCCGGATGATCTCTGAACTCCTTTACAACTTCAATAATATGTGGCTGTTTGACCTTTAGAGAGTCAAGTTGAGGAAAGCAACATTAATGAACTAGCTCAAACAATTCTTCTAAAATATGTGTGCTGTTTATTTACTGAAGTAAGGGTTAAGAATAAGGCAGCTTGGGAAGCTAATTTACAGAGGGTCAATGAGAAGTACACATAAAGATGAAAGAATATTTTTTAAAAGGGCAAAAAGACCAATTCCACATTTTAAAAGTACTGTTGATAGCGACATGTTATTTTTTATTTTACCATAATGTTTTTTACATTATTCCAATGATCAGAGGTAGTTCAAAATATTATTATAGGAATTCAGTAACAGAACACAAATATATCTAGTAAGTACAAACATCTCATTTTGATTACCCTAATTTAGATTTTGTGATTTTTTTCTTTACTTTTAATTTTCGCAAGTAGAAAATGAAAATATGTTTAGTTATGATATCTAATAAGCTCAAATCAGTAATGGTTGATCATTGGAGACATTATTAAAAGAAAACTATAAATGTTTCACATCATTCAAAATGTGATTAAAATATATATTAAAAACTATATAATTACTAAATATGATGTTTAATCATTAGACTATTGATTATTTTACTTTTGAAATGAAGTTAATTTTAAAAATTAGAGAATGCAAAAACTGACAGATGTTTTAGAGTCATTTAATATTTCCTCTTAATCCACAGCTGAGATTCACATTACTTTGCTCCCTGAATTTTCATGTTGTGATTTTATTTCCCACACAATACTCTGACCTCAGCAAGTTAAGAGAGATTGGCATTTATATTTACATCCCATCACCTAGAAAATAGTTAGTGTGAAGTAAATTATTAGTTGAATAAGTATAACTCAATCAATGTTAAATACTTGAAAGAATGAGAAATTATGTAACTTGACTTATAATCCATATTTTCTGTCTTGTGTTTCTTCTAACATACTATTTTGTACTCTAAAGTTGTTGCTACTATCCAGTTTAATCTTAAAATATATTAGTGAATAATTATAGGCTGATATGATAAACATGCAAAAACATAATATGTCTTTTACTTTGACATATGTAAGAAAATGGGCTAAAATATTACTTTATATCAAAAAGCAACAAAAATGTTTTACATAAAATGTTTCAGTCTTTGGTAAAGCACAAAATACATTAATATCTTCCAATATGCAAAAGTGTTCTATGTATACTTATTCTTTCCATATTGCCATTATTTTACTTAAACACAATGCCGTATTAAAACAAGGAAATAAATTTCACCTAATTTTAATAGTTCGACACTAAAAATTTAACAATTGAGAAATCTAACTAACTTGGAAATTGTTGTCAATGCGTTAGAAGAACAAATCCCCACACTTCATCCATAATAACCTTTGTAAGTCTAAATTAACATATTTTGCAGTACACTTAAGAATTTTGACCTAGAATTAATATGAAAACCTTGAAAAGATGTGGAATCTTGCTTTTCATATTTTCATGGAAGTCATAAGTTTCGTCCTACAGGGAATAAAAAATTTTAATGTTTATCATTCCAGAACAATGACAAAATAATGTATCTTTAAGGTCTAAAGTAGTTAGAGGTAGACTATGACACCCATGCAGAGGGCCAATGGTAAGACAATATTGAAGTGAATTACTAGTCTAGCCACTACAAATGGGAATTGCATGGCTTGCAATTTAGAGACAAGGAACATCATTCCATCTTATACAGAGATCGTTATATTCTTTATAACAAACTGGTCTGGAACATTACTAGATAATTTTATCAATCTTCAGTTTAAAAAGCTGTAGTTCTGTTACAAAAAAGCAAAGCCCACTAGTAATTTATCCTTTGTAAAAACTTTGTAATCTAAAAACCAGGGGTGCGACATTTTCCATGTCTTTTGGATTCTCAAGAGAGTATTGGCTAGCAATATACAGTTGACCATTGACAAATTCAGGCTTAAACTGCACAAATCCACTCATAGGCAAATATTCTTTAGCTTCTGTCATCTCTAAGACTGCAAAATCGACCAACCCTCCTCTTTCTCCTCTTCCTCAGCCTACTCAACAAGAAGACGATGAGGATAAAGACCTTTATGATGACCCACTTTCACTTAATGAATAGTAAATATATTTTCTCTTCCTTGTGATTTTCTTAATAAAATTCTCTTTCCTTTGTCTTTGTTGTAAGAATACAGTATATAATATATATAACATACAAAATATGTGTTAACTGTTTATGTTATGTGTAAGGCTCCCAGGCAATAGTAGGCTATTAATAGTTAAGTTTTGGGAGAGTCAAAAGTTATACATGGATTTTTGACTTCCTGGGAGGTTGGCACCTTTAATCCTCAGTTGTTCAAAGGTCAACTGTACTCATGTGAAATGACTTATCAATGGCTTTTTCTGTCTATGTACCTGTGTCTCTTAGCTTTTCCTCCTCCTGATTAATGTGTTATTACTTCCTGAGAAAGGGATTGCTTGCAAGTAAGCATGATAGGAACATGAAACCCAAATTCAGATTCAGTTTTTAATTCAAAATGACTAATGTTTTTAGAAATTTTATGACAATCCAAAAAGTGTCTATACATTCAATTAATATTAATTTCGACATCCCAAAGTTTTCTGGCATGGCATGTATCAAAATTTAAAACATAATGATCTCATATATAGGAACATATATACACACAATGTATATTTCAAAGTGTATGTGTATGAGTGTATGTTTATTTTAAAATTAACCTTCTTGAGAGATTTATACTGTAACTAATGATGAAGAGGTAAATGATGTTTTGGTTGTTGTAAAAAGAAAGTATGCTACTGAGGAAAAAAAAAACCCTACTAAAAATATAATATAGTTCAAAGCTTCTCTTACAAAAGAAGCATGTTTTCCACCAGGTTCTGTTTCAATATTTGGTATGACTTACACTGAAAATATTTCTATTGAAGCTATTCCCTCTAGAGCTATTTTAACACATTGATCTTCCAATTTTCTTTTTAGTCTGAATGCTGATTAATGACAAGAAAGCTGTCATTACAATGGATTGGGGAGAATGCATTGTGGGAATCCAGACAGGATACTGAGAACATTTCACTGCTTTTAGGGCCAAAGTGCAATCTATTCAAAAGCAGTCAAGTTGGAAATATCTCTTCCTTGTTTATGGATGATGCCATGTAGTTTTACTGATTCATAATGGAGCTACAGCCTTCTTATTCTGACAGTTTAAGCACCAAAAAGAAATATAAAACTACCGTGGAAAATCCTCCTGCATAAACAGTTTCACGTTAAGACTTCTTATCTACAGGTTCACAATAAAAGACACAAGTCTGATGTCTGGAAAGCAAAATTTTCCCTTGGTATAATAAAAGGGGTTTCAAAAAAGAGGAAGCAAATTAATCCTGGAAATGAATGCAGGGTGAGACATTTTTAAGTAAAATTAAAATTTTTATAAAATAAAATTTTAAAATGTGTGTGGTAATTTTCCAGAATATGCAAACTGTGTTTATCTACATGATAAAAATTAAAATACGATCACCAGTATAGTTTCACATACTGTCCTCAAAAATGCCATCAGTGCATTGATTAGAATGTATGAAATCTCTGGAGAGAATGAGTGCTTTTTCCATTACAACCCATAAGCCCAACTCATAATAAGAGACAACACGAATTAATAGCCTTACCAAAAAGGAGAAATAGCATTTAGAGATGCAAAACATCATTTTGAGGTTTTCCAGGTACCATAATGATAGTTTTTCTTACCACTGAATATTCATGACACTGCATAAAACTAATGATAAACATAAAAATTGATGTGAACGTTTGACTAATCTGCTCTTATTTGTTTGGAAGAGCTGTCGTAATTGCCTGGTTTGTAAATTAAACATCTGCTATGGGAATAAACAAAAACATAACTGAGCATATTCAAATAAATTGAATTCACTCTGGTTTCATAAATTTTGTTATATGGGCTCATCAATTTTATTACACCTGAATGCAGCATTGACACCAAAGTCAACACATTTTTAGTTGTCCTATTTGTAATAATAAATGCTTTCTTTTTCTAATAAAATTCAGATATTCTTTAGATCACTTTTAAAGGAGTATTTCAATAGCCAAGCTCAACAAATTGAAGCAACCTGCCATACTGGTTGAACATGAGTTGGAGTTTCACTACCAGCCTCCTTAAGAGTTTTAGTGGAACATTAAAATCATCTCGATGTTGCAGCAGCACATGTCAAACAAGGTAACAATCATTTCATGTTAGCAAAATCAATCTGTCTAATGTTTGACATAGCTATATTTTTCTAGTTTCTAAGCCATAAAGATGAAACATATTGCAAAACAATTAACCAGGTCAAGGGACACAGCGAAAGAAACCAACACATGGGGTTGGCAAAATGTGAGAGTCATGCATTTGATGTAATAATAATTTTTTTCTTCTTTAGATAATTTCTTCATTCTGAATAGCTACTTAAATAATTGACACCAATATTTCAATTTACTGCAGAGATCATTAAGGCAAATTAAGTATTTCAAGCAACAGACATGTAAATAATGGGCGGAAATAATATTTTTCTGCTGCAGTTAATAAAGCCGTTATTAGCGTGACTGCCTGTGAGAGGAAAACAATGTTAGGCAGCATAAGACAGAATATAAAGTGGCTCAGAAATCCCTGACTTTGGGCATTTGTAAAGTGTGTTCCACACTATTCTGAGAAGTATAAAATATGAAATGACAACAAAAGTCATATTGTGTGATGATTCCGCTTTAATTTTTGCATGAAGATCACACCAACACTATGACATAGTAGATTCCATTTTCAAAATAAAAGCAAGATTTCTAGTTAGCAGGGAAACCCAGAACTTCAAATTTGCTTCCCTTGATATCACAGATGCTGACCTGGAGCTTGATGCCTGTCATGCTGACAAGGTGGGCCTTTTGCTGGTCCCAATTTTCTCTAGGGAAAGAAGAAATTCCATCCTTGCTCAATCAGGAACAGTGTAAGCTAAGGAGGCCTATGGAAGCTTCAGTAGGAGAGATTCTGTTGACTGCAATTTGTCAGAAACTTGAATTACTAAACATATTTCATCAAGAACTTCTCATTTTTAGGCTTCTGTTATAAATTGAGAAGGACATTTTAGTCAAGGAGTCATGGCAGGATTCAAATCAAGGTTCCAAGCCAGTGATTCAGAAACTGAACCGCCCAGTCATCTGAAACATATGTATAGGGTGAAAGAAAAAAAAAATCACCAATATTTGCTCAGAGCAACAAAATCAAAGACAAACTGTGGGTTCTTGAAAGGATAGTGTCTTATTAGATCAAAGTTGATTGGATAGTTAAGTGTCACCAACTCAGAACATTTTTAAAAATCTGTATAACGCCCAGCTGGCGAGAACATGCAAGAAATACCAATCCCAACTTTCATAGTGACAAGAAGCTTTGATTTAATAACAACAATGCCCTTAGAGAGGAAATTCATCTTGTTTTAGTCCACTAGATATGCTTTTAATAGTATCTCAAATAGTTATTGCTTAATTTAACGCTTCATGGTGGTAGTAGCAATTAGGAGCAAATGGTGTTCATTATAACTGATGGAAAAAATAAACTTTCACTCTATTATAGTGTAGGACTTGAGCCTTCCAAATACAGATTCAAGTCTCAATTGTACAAATGTATTTTTGAGAGGTAAGAAAAAAAACAGTGTTGACTTTCATTGTATTGTCAAAAGAAAAAAAAAAAAGAGAATCTGTGATTTCAACATCATAGATAACAAACAATCCACGGTGAAAGATGTCTTTTGTGCACTAACTAGAATGTATTTATTTTTCAGGTATAGTCATTTTATAATACATCTGTTGCAATATTTTTGAAAACTCTTAAAACTTCAATACATGTCAGAGTTCAGATTTACATTTTGTATGTAATTGTAAATATTATGTATAGCATAAAATATTATCCTATATGTAATGTGCTGTAATGATTGCTCTATTTTAGTCTTTCAAGAAATTACAGACTTAAGCAATTTTATAGCTATAGGTCATCTTTAGGAGGCTGTTGTGATAATTTCGATCTACGAGATTTTTCTGCTCTATGCAAAATACAGGAAATGTATTTATTGCTCAATAATTATTTCTGAACATCTATTCTGGGCAAGGTGCTGTACCAGGAACTGTGAATAAAGCAGTAAAAATGATAGATAAAGCCCTTGTCCTCATGGAGCTCACCTGCATATGAGGGAGAGCTATAGTAAACATCGGATTCCAATCATCCCTTACAGTTGTGAGAGGTGAAAGGGTAGAGTTTCTTAATCTCCAGTGTGCATTTGAATTATATGGGGATATTATTGAAATGCGGATTCTACTTCAGTACATCTGGGGTAGAGGCCTGAGGTTCTGTATTTCCAGTAAACTCCCAAGTGATTGTAGCACTGCAAGCTGGTCTACAGATCACACTTGGAATAGCAAGGAGCCAGGATGGGGCAGAATATACAAGAGAGAAACCTGGTTAATTTAGGAGATTAGGAATGGCCTCTCTGAGAAGTGACGTACATGTTGTTCAGACTTGAAGGAGGAGCAGGAGTTAATTGATAATCGGAGAGGGATGAAGAATATTTCATGTGAAGGGAATAGCAAGTGTGAAAGCCCTGGTGGAGGGAATTGTGTCTCACTTCAGGACCTGCAAGGCGAGCATGGCTCCAGCACAAAGTTAAGGAAGGAGAGTGAGGATTGAGGCCAGTGAGGTTGGCAGAGGTCGAATCACTAAGGGAATAAGAAGAAGATGTGGAAGCATATGGTGAGAGTCTAAAATGTAAGGGATTGGACAAGGTTTGAGAAAATGAAATTTTTAGGTTGTAGGTAATATAATTCACAGGGGGTGGGACAATGAATTGAGAGCCAGAGCTTCAGCAATTCTGTTTGGGGACATTCTTTTTTTTCCTTTTTTTTTTAACTTCAAAATATTAAGGGGGTTCAAATGTTTTGTTACATGGATAGCTTTTATAATGCTTTAGTGAGGGCTATAACTGTGCCCATTACCCAAAGGGTTCAGAGTCACAGAGGGGCCAGAGAGGTTAAAAGAATACATCAAGGAATTCCGAGAGAATGACATTAAAAGTAGGAGGAGGAAAAGGACAGAGGCACAAGCAGATAGAACTCCAAATGCCCTGATAAGTTCACATGAGACAGCAGAAGGGGAAACCAGACTTAAAATGATTATCTCTAAGCTTTGAGTCTAGGACAACTGTTATGTAATAATGAATGACAGAAAGCTTGCCAAGTGGTCAAGAATAAGGGGTTTAAAGCCTTTCTGCAGGATTCAAGAACCATCTTAGCCTTCTTCTGTCCCTGTGAATATAGTCAATGCTTTTGACCTCTCTGTTGGTCAGTGTACTCATGTCTAAAAAAAGTTAACCTAAGTATCAACTCTCTAGGGTTGTTGTGAGTATTAAATGCAAAAACACATGTCAAAGGCTTCTTGGTCCATAGTAGTTGTGAATGTAGAAAAAACACACAAACTCAAAGTCCTTTCTCTATTCTCTTAACAACAATCACTAGAGAAGACTTCTGTGGCCAAATGTGTGTGTGGGGGGGTTCCCGACCAAGTAAACAATCAATTCTGCAGTGGACACTAACCAGCTTAGAGTCTTCTAATTCAATTCTGACACTATCTACCTAGAGACAATGTCAGATCCCACAGATTGAGGGCTCAGTCCCACAAGACTGCCCCCCAAGATACCAGTTCCAAGTCCAGGACTCCAGAACTTCTGACTGACTCGCTTCAAGTTAAGGTACCCACAACTCCCTCCTTGGGTTCTATCAATTCACTAGAGAGGCCAACATCACTCAGGGAAACACTTGTGTTTACTAATTTATTATAGAGATTATTGCAAAGGGTACAGATGAAAAGATGCATAGGGTGAGGTATAGGGGAAGGGGCATGGCACTTCGATGCCCTTCCTGGATGCACCACCCTGTAAGAACCTCCGTGTTTTCAGCTATCTGGAAGCTATCCAAACCCTGTCCTTTGGAAGTTTTATGGAGGTTTCATTACATAGGCATGCTTGATCAAACCATTAATATTGGGCATCAACTAAATCTTCAACCCTTCTCCCCTCTCTAGAGGTTGGCAGTGGGGCTGGAATTCCCAACACTCTAATCCACTTGGTCTTTCTGGTGACCAGCCCCTATCTTGAACGTACCTAGGGGCTGCCAGGCATCAGTCAATCATTCAGATACAAAAGACAACATTTTGAAAAGCCTGAAGATTTTAGCAGTTGTTTGTCAAGAAATGAGGTCCAAGACCAATTATATATTTCACAATATCACAGTAGTCAATAAATGTTGACCATTATTGTTTGTGTTCTGACATAAACTCTGTATTTAAGATTGAAATTGCCTATATCTAACAGATTCCCTAACTTAAAGATCTATACTTTTATCATTAAAAAATATTTAATATATAAATTACAAAATTAGAATGAGTTTCCTATTCCAAAGTTCTTGTCCAGGTGCCTTTATCATTTGTGCACATGGGCATCGCTCTTTAGTAGCTGTGTACTCTGTCCTTCTAGTACTCAATATTTACTGAACATGGTCACCAAAAACAGCTCACCTAGGGCAGGATATCTATAAATTATTTCATTTTTTGATGGTTTTAAAGTGCATTTTGGCGGAGACAGCAATTTGCACAAATATCAGTTCTTTCTTTTTATGACACTGGGTGTTTTCAGAGGCTTAAAGTCAAGACTACTTTTCTTAGTCTTGCCTTTCGTAGGGTGTGGGTCAAGTGACTAAACATCTAGCCAATGAGATACACATGAAAATGTTATATGGTAGCCTATAGGAAATTCCCCTAACCCCCAGAGCACGCTTTCTGGCTTTTTTTTTTTTTGCCCGGGCTGGAGTGCAGTAGTGCGATTATAGCTCACTGCAGCTTCAAACTCCTAACTCCTGGGCTCAAGTAATCCTCTAATCTCAGCCTCCTAAGTAGCTAGGACTACAGGAACATGCCACCACATCTAGCTGGCTTTTGGCTCTTCTTTCTCTTTCATCTTCCTAATCACTGGAAAGTGGCATGATGCCTGAACTGAAACAGCCATCTAGGAAAATAGGAAGTCATGTGCTAATGGTGGAGAAGTAGCAAAATAAAAGATACCTGCGTCTCTGACCACATGCCACTACACCAGCCCAGAATAACCTTCATCCTCGTTCTTTTATGTGTGTGAGGAATAAAATTCTATCTCAGCTAAGCCAGTTATTTTGGCATTTTCTTCTCTTTCACCAAAATTAACTCCAGTATATTATTATAACTAATAAACTTAAAAGAGAATATATATGTCAAAGGAAGACTTTAGTTTCATACAAAGAAATCTAACTATTTTATAGTCAGAATTACCTTGAAATTTTAAACAAATATGAACAAATAAAGTTTTTAAAATATGTAAGTATATGTCTATAAGTTCATAGTCAGATGTATATCAAATTACAGGAAATCACTGATGATTCAGCACCTGTGAATATCAAACACATAATCCTTAAAATGAAAATTTAAGACTTATTTTGTTAATCAAAACAAATTTTGTTTCAAGGAAAAGAAACCTATTTAAATTTGTCCATAGCATAAGGGGCGATGGGGACGATCCTGTAAGATTACGGGTACCTTGGGCCACAAGTAAAAGTTTCAAATAAGAAAAATCCAGGAATAAAACAAAACAAGCAAAACAAAAACAAATGAACCAAAAGAAAACAGAATCTAGGAAGCATACGAAACAGATTGTCAATAGCAGTAGTTCCTAAAGAATATCTCTAATGAAATAATTCAGGATCTGATGTCACATGGTCCAAACTACCAAAAGAATAAATCAAACCTGATGGGCTCACTTCATTCTGTGAGTTAGTTTGCCTTTGGTCAATTGTCCAGCTCTGATCCAATTGCTAAGGCCAGAAATATCAAAATTATATGACACTATCAATGCTGCCTGACCTCTGGTAAGAAGAACATTTTCTTCAAAAGGAGTCTGAGGAGGTGATTAATGATCAGCCCCTTTAATATGTTAATACATTAGTAATTTAGTAATTGTGATATACATGTCCGTTTGTAACCTGTGCTGAAAATTATTTAGCAATCAGCACTCATTCTTAACCTCTTCTATGTCAACAATTTTGTAAAAACTTGCATTGTATTAAATTCATTTTTGCTTAAAATACTTAGAGAAAGTTCCTTTACCCTCATGGATACATTATTGTAATGATGCAGATAGCTAACAGAATTCAAAATGTTAGATGAAGAAAGTTATTGCCACCCAATGACTAGATAAAAGTATTTTGACAATTGAGTCAATATGATCATATAAGTTTCATAAAAGTGAGGAATTCAGTCTGTTTTGAAAAATTACTGCATCCTTAATGTGTAGAAGTATATAGTATAAATTCAAATATTTTTGAATGAATGAGCTATTTATCTACAAAACACATTGACTAAGATGTGCATGCAGTGTAGAGTTAAGTGGCAACCATCCAAAAGAAGATTCAATGCTAGCCATACAGAGAAAACATTAAAGATGTTAATCTCCCAGAGAAAGTAGTTGCATACGACAGATCTCTGAGAATATATCAGCACTAGAAGTGCTCCAGAAAATTAAAGATATTGGAAGAGTTACCATGTGGAGTTCTTATGTTTCATCAAGAAAGAAGTCAAACTATTTGGGGCATTTTGTTTACTCCAATGATCTTATCTGCTAACTATCACTAGCATTGATTATTACTCTCAACGTGTTTTTCTAATTACTTTTGTGAAGTTATCACCTATACAAAACATGCAATAATGTAATATATCCAGTTTTGTAATAGTTGGATTGTACACTACTAGCGATAGAACTCATACAAAAGCCATGTATTAAACAACAAATAGGTACAACAAAAAAATACTAATACAAGCCCTCCAGAAGAAAGAAAGTATGTGTTTTTTTTTTCAGGGTGAAGTGGAATATTTTTGGTCTTTTTATTTCTACCAACAAATTATATTCCATATGTGTGCACGTAAAACAACAATATACACACATACACAACTGATATAACCTAATGTGTTCGTTTAGAAAAAAATGAAATAGGTTTTATTTTACACTTCCTTTATAAGAAAGTTATCTTTTGTCATTTTAACATCATAATCCAAGATTTATAGGTGTTCATTTTAATGTGACAAGTGACTGATTCCATGCCATAAAATCAAAATGTGAAATCCCAAAATTAAATTTTATGATTTAGAGTTTGAAGAGAAGTTAGATACACTCCATCCAATGCAAGAATACTCTTCAAAATGTCTTTTTCAGTAAGCAGTTAATTACGGCACAAAGCAGTAATTTCTAATACTGGATACTTCCATTAGTTGAAAATTTCTTTTTTATTATGAAAGTAGAATTATCATACAGAAATTTCTACTTATTAATCTTAGTTCAGCACTCGATTATGAACTGCAATCAACCTCTTCTTTGCTCCATGTACATTTTTGAAGATGTATTTCATCTTTTCCTTTAGCTTCATGCCCAGGCAGTCCTCAAATTCATTCCACTAAATCTTCAATGGCATGATATTTAGATCCCTTCAGTCTCTTCTGTCTTAAAAGACAAGGTATTCCTGACCAAGGCTACCACACCACAAATGCTCTAGATTCTGTGCCCTCTCGAATCTTAGAGATTTTAAGCAAAACATACAAAGTTGGTTAATCATTCGATTGCTTCTTGAGAGACCATTCCTGTATTAATCTTCATATGGCTAGAGCAGAACATAGTGTCTGGCACAAATAGATAATAACAAAATGAATTTCTGTAATTTATGTTGTTGATAAGTTTTCTAAGGCTGTGAACTACTTAAAGAGAAGGTATAGACCTTAGATATATCATTTCTGAGAATATTGTGATAACCCTTTAAATAAACTATGGAGCCTATTGTCAAGTGTCATTGAAGCAAAAAAAAATTCAAAAGTAGATATTCTCATAATTACTAGTAAAGTGTCAAAAATTAATCACTTTTCTAAGTTCTCTTATAGTTGAAGGCCAAGGTGAGACTTTGAGTTATACGTAAAACTTTTTCTATATAAACCAACTTCTTTGTGAACAACAGCAACAAAATAACGAGGACAAAGCATCTCTCCAGTCAATGCTCGTTTGTCATCATACCAGCAGATTATTGCTCAGTCCCGCCATTTATTAAACTGGATAGTCTCTGGGATGTCAATGAATACTCTATTATTCTTTCCTGTAGGGAGGACGGGTTCAAGTTCCAAGTGAAGAATCATTAATAAATTCGTAGATTGAAACCAAAAATATCAGGCCAGGTATAGTGGCTCACACCTGTAATCCTAGCACTTTGAGAGGCCAAGGTGGGAGAATTGTGTGAGGCCAGGAGTTTGAGGTTGCAGTGAGCTATGATGATGCCATTGCACTGTAGCCCTGGGCAACAGAGCAAGATGCAGTCTCAAAAAAAAAAAAAAAAAAATCAAGAATTTGCTTTGTTTTGGGGAAATTGATGGAAGTAAGTTTCATGTTTCCATATTGATTAGTGGTTCTTAACATTTTTTCCCAATTCAATTACCCCTAAGAGTATCTTACTAGTGGTCCACTACAAAGGAAATTCTCAAAAAAAAGGGAATAAGGAAGGAGCATCCATTATATGTGGTTTGCAAAAGCTTCTCTAAGGGATTCCAACAAACAACTTTTAACACCTCCCAGTGAGCTGAAGCCCCACAGAGAATCACTGAATTTGAAATTGAAAAGCATTCTGTTCCTACATTAAACTTTATAACCATAAAGAGAGCCAAAGCATTACTCTCATTGTTGTTATTTTGGCCAGGAAAAACAGGTACACTTTTAATAATTAGGCCAATGAAAGTAAAATACAGTATGCCATATACTTTGATGGAAAGATAGAATGTATACTAGTAACCAACATGTATGAGAAATAGGGTAATAAGAACAAGCCATAAAAACTTGGCATGCTGAAAACTCTCTGTCTCTAAAATTGAGCTTTTAAAATACAGTGTGCATGCATTGAACAATGATCAAGGCATTCATGGCAAATGCCATATCTGAAAAGACAATTATAAGCATCAGTTTCCATCAGACCTGAGTAAGTGTTACTCTTTTTTTTTT
>RJWJ010035007.1:0-16902 GCA_004363605.1 Indri indri
CTTCTTCTTCCAGCCTCGATATATCAATTTTCTTCACAAGCCCTTTTCCCCCTACCCGGATTTCAGGCCTCCAGCCTCCCCTTCCCCTACATGCCTGTTGCCCGTCTGAACGTGCAGTGCCCAGGTGGGAGCCTGTTCATCTTTCCTTCTACCCACTTTTTCCTGCAAACTACCTCCCTCTATGGCCCTTCACTTCTGGGCTCTGCTTAGCATTTTCCAGGCTGAGATGGAATTGTTTGATAATGCATTTATTTGCTTGTCAAACATTTCCCTTCCACGGTGAAAGCGCTGTGTGTGCTAGGCACCACAGAGAGCCAATACAATGAAGATTCATCTCCCCAGGAACTCTAGGACGTCAGGAAAGACCATCTGCACTTATCTTTTTCTGAGAATCTCCTAAGATTTTATGAGAAAAAAAGATAAAAGAACTTTGAGACTCAAGTTGAGCCCTAGGATTCTAAAAATGTCGCTTAAATTTGTAACTATATATTAAGAAGGGAGACAATGGGTAATCCTAATACCCTAGGCAGAGGAGGAACTTAGGATGGGATAGAAACTAATTTACATTCCTATGTATCCTGACCTTGGACACCAGCCCATGGTTGGTGAGAGTAAGACCCACTGGAAGGTTCCATCCAATACCCTCTTTTCTAGTTCTGGGAATGCCTCAGTCACCTGCAGATAGAGCTGTAACTGTCAGATTTGCTGGGAGATGGGGGCGCGGGGTGTCTCATAGGAACTGTTATCACTGGTGCGGAGAGATGCTTTCCCTTCTGTGATAAGGGACAGGAGCAAAAACTGTGGGAGAGACATAGTGAGTGACAGGCCAGGAGCAGGCAGGGACAGCAGCAGTGGGCTCCACTGGTCTCCTCTTTTCATCAGTAGTAGTGGGGAAGAGTGGCAGAGGAGGACCATGATTCTCTTGAGCAGTGGAGTCATGGGGCATGTTTGGGAATAGCAGGGACCTGGTGGGGAGCTTGGACTTCCAATAAGATGCTGGGTGGAGAATCAGGAATCAAAGACCCTGCAGTTTTGCCCTTTGTTGCATTCCCAGGCATGACAGGTGCAGAAGCCAAAGATTATATACAAACAAACTATGGTCCTTGCTCTTGGAGAGAATCACTGTGTGATTGGGTGGTTAGGGAAAGCGACCCATACACACATAATACAGAGGCGTGAACAGAGTCAGGGTGATGGGAAAGGAGAGAAAATGTTGAATGTGAGCTGAGTATGAGATTGGAGCCATATCTCAGTGATCCAAGTGGGCAGAGTAACATTGTGCCCTCTTTGGATATCTCTTAAAGCGATTGATGGTGTTTGTTCCTCTTTGTGACATACATGCTCTCAATATGCTGATGGGAGAATAGGACCGAACCCAGAATCCCTCAGAAGGCAAGCTCCAGAGGGCACTTGATGCCATAGTACAGTGTTTGTCAAACTTAAATGTGCATCTGGGCCAGGCGCCGTGGCTCATGTCTGTAATCCTAACACTCTGGGAGGCTGAGGTGGGATGATTGCTTGAGGTCAGGAGTTCGAGACCAGCCTGAGCAACAGCGAGACCCCATCTTTACTAAAAATAGAAAAAATTAGCCGGGTGTGGTGCCTCGTGCCTGTAGTCCCAGCTACTTGGGAGGCTGAGGCAGGAGGATCGCTTAAGTCCAGGAGTTTGAGGTTGCTGTGAGCTAGGCTGACACCATGGTACTCTAGCCCAGGTGACAAAGTGCGACTCTATCTCCAACAACTACAACAAAATATGTGCATCAGAATCACCTGGAGGGCTTATGGAAGCACAGCTTGCTGGGCCCACCCACAGAACTTCTGATTCCCTTGGTCTGGGCTGGGGCCCGGGAATTTGCAGGTGCTGCTGATGCTGCTGGTCCAGGAACCACTGCTCTAGTCATTCAGCAGCCCTAACAGTTGGGAGTAAGAAAGTAAGAGCTGTGCGTTTTCCGTCTTTAATTGACTGATTCAAAGAGTCCATAATTTTGTGAGAAGATATATAGGGAAAGAGATTTGTGAGAGAAGGATTTAGCCCAGCACCGGCTATATGCTCAGTGGTGAGATCGGATCAAAGCATTTCACTTTTCCCCCAGCTGTACTGGGAACTAAGGGAGATGAGCCACATAACTAACCCGTGCCCGTCAAAGAAGAACATTGGAACCCCAAAAGTTGTTAAAATTACCATGCCATTTATAAAGCTCAAGAACAGAGTTTTAACACACAAAAATGCATTTTCTTAGTGTCACTTTTTCTAAAGACCTTTATCATTTTATGAGCCCAACGGCTGGCAGAAGGAGTGTTTTGTGTTCTGTGTTCAGCCTCGTGGTGCGTCCTTGTACACGCTCAGTGCTCTGGTTAAGCAGAGGGTGCTTCATTCTCATGCCTCCCTGCCCTTCCTCAAACGGCTCCTCTGCCTGAAATGACCTTTCCGTCCTTACCCCAGTTCTTTACCTCAAGGCTTTGACTGCCTTAAACGCGGGCAGGCATGTTCTGATGAGGGATGTTTTTCAGTTTTAGAGGCAGAGATGGCATCTCCAGTTATTCACAGACTCATTAATCTCCCTAACAGAACCCCAGCAACACTGAAGGGGTTCTGCAGGTGACAGTTGGCAAACAGCCTCTAATCAGCACATAGGTTACCTGTCACTTGCTCATTGTCTCCCTTCTGGGAGTCTCCAAAGACAGAAGGGGGATGTTATGACAGGAGAGGAGATGATTCATTCAGTCTAGACCTGATGGGAAAACAAGATATAAAATCCAATACCACCGGTGTGAGCCATGAACAATAAAGACAACCTATATTTAAATGGCATGAGTCTTGATAATTATCTCTTGCAGTATCTAGCCGCTCAAGCTGAATGCATCCTCAGGATGAGAAACACATTCTAATATTTTAAGCACTGGGAAGCTCTGATAGGCTCACAAAAAGTGCACACTGTAAGCGCATGATGTTCCGAGCAACGTTTTCACTTCTGCCAGGTTCCACGTGCCAAAATGACCACCTTTGTTACAAAGACTGAAACCAAATTTGAATAAAGATTCTAAACTTTCAACTGGTCTCTGTAGTGCGATGACTAAAATGGTGTCTGTCAACATGATCCCTACTGTCTTCAGGGTGTCACTCATTAGGTGTGCAGCCATTTGGACTCAGATGTCTGGGTTTGACTCACAGTGTCACAAATTATTAGTTTTGCTGTTGTGGGGAACCAGGCCGCCTCTTCCTGTACAAATGGATGACAATGACTAACATATCTCACTTCCTTTGCAGGGCTGTTGTGAAGATTGGTTGGATCATAGGTCCCCTGTCAATGACAAAGCTTAGTGTAATTATTAATTAATATTAGTATCTTGGTCACCCAATTTCTGCTGCCTACTCCAAAGGCAGAAACCTTACTATTTCACTTGAAAAACTGAAAAATCATTCTTTTTATATTATCTCAAAAGTACTCAGTCCTGGATTGTGACCCGAGGTGACTGGGGTTTGGTTGGAAATGGGCACTGGCTTTTAGCTGTGATGTTGTGACATTTAGTTGAGATATTGCAGTTAGAACGTGGAAGGATTTGGGAAGAGCAAATTTGATTCAGGGCACTGGTTTTCCCAGTGTAGTCCTCAGGCTAGTCTGTTTGTTTACAGAATTGTGGGCTCTTTGAATTGGAGGGAACTGGGATTTTGGGATTAGAAGTGAGCTAAGTAGCCTTTCATACTTTTCAGAAATCCATGCCATAGCATTCCTGACAACTATCATCTAGCTCTTGCTTGGACATCCCTAGAGTTGTGTGTGCTCATCATCTCAACAGCTCATACATCTCATCTCTCAACATCTCAACATTATTGTTTGATATTTCCAGTTGTTGGAATACTCTTAATATTTGAGCCAAAATTGGCTTTCATTTTACTTCCAGCTACAGATATTCCTTGACTTATGATGGTGTTATGTCCTGATGAACCCCTCATAACTTGAAAATATCATAGTCAAAAATGCATTTAATACACCCAACCTACTGAACATCATAATTTAGGGTAGCCTACCTTGAACCTGCTCAAAACGCTGACAATAGCTTACATTTGGGCAAAATCATTTAACACAAAGCCTATTTTATAATAAAGTGTTGACTATCTCATGTAATTATTGAATACTCTACTGAAAGTGAAAAACAGAATGATCATGTGGGTACTTGAAGTATGGTTTCTATTGAATGCGCATTGCCTTTGCACCAAAGTAAAAAAATCGTGAGTGAAAAGTCATAAGGCAATGCATCCTAAGTCGGGATGTCTGGGTGGGTCTTCACACTCAATTCTGACAGAACACACTGAAGGTTACTTTCATCTTGATACGACAGGGCTTCCTGCGGAAATAATGCACAGTTAGCAGGTTTCCATCAGGTCCTCTCTTGTCTGAATTAAACACATCCTGGTCTTGTAACTGTCCTTTGTTGATGTGGTTTCCAGAACCTCCTCACAGTCCCAGTTCCCTCCTCTGGATGAGAAACAAGAATGTTTGTAATGTGATTGTTGGAGTAATAATGGACCAGTAGGTAGCAACTAGGTCTTTGATGGTCTTGTAATAAGGAAAACTTTTCTCTGAATAGTCCCCCTTTCCTGTCCCTCACCCTTACTGCAGCAGGAAACTACAGTAATTCAAAAAAGAACCCAATGGCACTGATATCCCAATGGCAATGAACCCAATGGCATGTTCCTCATGGGAATGATATAGTTCCTACTGGTCATCGCCTTATTCAAAGCAATGGAATCTACCTCAAAGCCATGGAATCTACCTCTAAGATTCCAAGGCTCCAAGGAATCAACAGAGTGACACTGGGCTACCAGGGCAGGCTGATGCTGTCTGATGTGCAGAATGAATTCCTTTGATATAGTTCCTACTGGTCATCGCCTTATTCAAAGCAATGGAATCCTTCCCATTAATTCCATACAAATGTTGAAGCAGCAGACAATGTAGGAAGTTGGATGCAGTGATAAAATGCACAGACAGATCTAAGATCAAATTCAAACATGAATTCAAGTGAGTTCAATTCAAATGAATTCAAATGAGTTCAAATTCATGTTTGAATTTGAACTTTGGCAATTTACATCTCTGAGTCTCCTTTTTCTCATCTGCGAAGTGAGTATGCTCATTCTTACCTCACGAAGTTGATGTGAGGACTAAATGGAATGGTATTTTCAAAACAGAGTGGGGCTTACGATAGGTACTTGTGAGTAGACTCTGATGTTCTCAGCACATGGACTTACTGTTAGGGTGTTTACCCTCTTCCCTCCAAAGCAATCCAAATAAAGGTGTTTGAGACATTCTGGTGTGGTGATAAGAGACCTAAGGAATCTAAAGCGGGGGTTGACAAAGTTCTTTTTGTAAAGAGCCAGATGTGATTACTTTAAATTTAAATAGCCACATGTGTCTGGTGACTACTGTATTGAACATAGCAACCTTGGAGCATGTGAATTAGAATTGTGACACCTAAGGCTAAGCCCAGTCTGTGGACTGAGTGACAGACTAATGGGCAATCGGGGAACATTTCCAGTGGGAGAATACCAAGAGCAGAAATGTGGCGAATAACCAAGATGACCAACGGCTGCCACCCTTGTGCAGGGTAGACAGGAATTTCAGCTTTGTGGATCATACAGTCCCTGTCAAAATTACTCAGCTCTGCTGTTGTAGGGCACAAACAGCTATAGAACATACATAACGAATGAGTGTGGCTGCAGTCCAATAAAGCAGCCAGGCTGGTTTCTGTTTTATTTACAGAAACAGACAGCAGGCTGGTCAAAGCCTGCAGGCCATAGTTTGTCAACCCCAGGTCTAGAGTCTAATTTTCTTTCTAATTTTTGTTTAATTGGGTAAGAACATTTAACATAAAATCTACCTTCTTAACAAACTTTTAAGCGTATACTACAGTATTGTTAACTGTAGCCACAATATTGTATGGCAGATCTCTGAAACTTATTCACCTTATATAACAAACATATAAAGTCCATTGAAGAGCAACTTCATTCCTCCCACCCCTGCAGCCCCTGGCAGCCGCCATTCTACTGTCTGCTTGTATGAGATTGACTATTTCAGATACCTCACATGGGTGGAATCATGCAGCGTTTGTCCTTCTGTGTCTAGTCTGTTCCACTTAGCAAATGTCCTCCAAGTTCATCCATGTTGCCACTTATGGAAGGATTTCCTTCTGTTTTAAGCTGAACAATATTCCCTCATATACATTCCACATTTATTGATTCATCTGTTGATGGACATTTAGGTTGCTTTCATCTCTCGGCTATTGCGAATAATACTGCAATGAACATGGGAATGCTGATATCTTTTCCATATCCTTATTTCAATTCTTTTGGATAAATACCCAGAGGTGGGATTGCTGAATCATATGGTAGTTTTATTTTTAATTTTTTGAGGTACCTCCATGCTGTTTTCCATAGTGGCTACACCATTTTACAATCCCACCAACAGTGTACAAGGGTTTCAATTTCTCCACATCCTTGCCCACTCTTATTTTTTATTGTTTTCATAATAGCCATCCTAATAGGAATGAGGAGGTTGGAGTTTTATTTTCTAATCTTGGCCCTGGGAGCCTACTTCTGCTGCATTCCTCTCTCCAAGAGTATCTTTCTCTCACTGGAGGGGCTCTGGGATCCCCTAAGGGCTCATCTGAGCACACAGCTGCCAAACCGATCTGAAGATTTGCTTCCAATATTTGTGGCTCCTGGAGGAGCAGGGACCTCTACCCACCATCTCTGAGAGAGAGGGGGAGAGAGAGTGCGTGCAAACCCTTCAGGGGAGACCCACTGGAGACTTGGTCAGTGCTGGGAGCAAAGTACCTGTGTCCTGTGTGTTTCCACTCACATCACCTGTTATGTGTGCAGAGTGCCTTGTTGTATGCCTCCATGACGCTCCATATCCTTGCTTTGTAGCATTTAGATCAACTATAATTATTTGTGTGATAATCAGCTTAATGTCTCCCTTCCTTCTCCCACCAAAAAAGCTCCACGAAGGCAGCACCATGTTTGGGTTGCTGTCCATGGCTGTATACCTAGTACCTAGCAGAGGGACCAACATAAGGTACACACTCAACAAATATCAGCTAAATGAATGAATATGAAAGTTCATTGCCTCAAGCCATCCACACAACTTTTTCCAATCACATTTGCCAGATTTCTTCTTTCTCGCACTGTGAGGGAAATGTTTGATTTTCAACTGTTAGTGGACTCTATGCCTGAAAAACAAGACATATATTACAGGGTTGGCCTTGACCAAAGGGTTACCATCTCTGGCCTTGGAAGTTTTCTTGGTAACTGTCACTGACACAGCTGCTCTGTTTATTTGCACAATTGGCAGTGATTTCTTGGGAGGGAGGTGGTGACATTAAGAACTTTAGGAACTTTCCTTTGAAACTTGAGAATACTCATTCATTCAATCCTTTTTTTCTGTCTTGGAGAGAGTAACGTTTTGTTTTTTTTCAAAGACAGGGCCTCACTCTGTCACCGGACTAGAGTGCAGTGGCGTCATCATAGCTCACTGCAACCTGGAACTCCTGGGCTCAAGCAATCCTCCCACCTTAGCCTCCGGAGTAGCTGGGACTATAGGCATGCGCCACCATGCCCAACTAATTTTTTTTTTTTTTTTTGTATTGCTATTATTCAGGCTGGTCTCAAACCCCTGGCCTCAAGCAATCCTCCCACCTCAGCTTCCCAAAGTGCTAGGATTATAGGTGTGAGCCACTGCACCTGGCCGATGGAGAGAATAACTTAGAATTTTTGTACCTGGTGTTCCTTTTTCTGATCCTTTGATTGGATTTTGTTAATTAAGTAAGACTTTTCCTTTTCCTTGTTTTCCTTTTGTAAACATTAACAGCAGCAGAGGAAAGTTAAATGGGAATCCTGTATTAACACACTGGTTGCGGAAGTGCAATCACTTGAGCAGTCTCAGAGAGGGCAGAGTTTGCTGACTGCCACAAAGCAGGCAGACAAAGTCCTGGACAGAAAGGCCCTTGGGAGAGTTTCCTGGGGCCCAGCCCAGGCTGCTGCTCTCTTCGTACCCCCCAGGAGGGTGAAATGCTCTGGGCTATCCATAGGTCACCCAGCAGGAGTAAGTGAGATGAGAGGAAGGGGTGGTAAGTGGGAGGGATACTGATGACACAGCTCACACCGGGGAACTTTGTCATTCCAGCCACCTGGTGCCTTCTGTGGGTCTCAGTGGAGGGCAGATCCCGAGCAAAATGCCCCTTTTTCCCTGCTGCGGCCATGCCGAAGGCACATTCAGCACCCCTATTGTCCTTGCTGCCGTAATTTGGCTGAATAACTCCAGTCCCCACCTTGTCCCATAAATTCTTGTAGGTTTCAAGAGAGGTCCCATGGGTTTCCTGGTCTTCTCCCTTTCCCTCTGTTTGGGTGGTGCAGTGGATTGAATAGTGGCCCCCAGAAAAGATATGTCTAAGTCCTCGCTTCTGGAACCTACGAAGGTAACTGTATTTGGAATAAAAGGTCTTTGCAGATATAAGGATGTTGAGGTGAGATCGTCCTGGATTTAGGATGGGCCCTAGGTATGACAACACGTGCCCTTATGAGAAGAGGACAGGATACACAGACACAGAGGAAAAGGACATATGTGAAGACGAAGGCGGGAATTGCAGCAAGTCATAAGCCAAGGAATGCCAAAGATTGCCAGCAGCCACCAGAAGCAAAGAGAGAGGCATGGAACAGGTTCTCTCTCAGAGGCTACAGAAGGAACCAACGCTGCCAACCTTGACTTTGGACTTCCGGGCTTTACCAAATGTGAGAGAATGTTTCTGTTGTTTTAAGCCACTCAGTTTGCAATAATTTGTTATGGCAGCCCTAGGAAACTAATACAATGGTGATGTGAGCTTAATTTGGAAAAGACCTTTAAGACCTGAGAATACCAATGACCCACATTATCTTTCCAACGGCATTGAAGCTGATGCAGCCAGGGCTTGGAAGTGTGGAGGGAAATAGTGCTGGGTCTGTGTTGTTAACCACCACCCCCGGGGTTCTCCTCCCCTAAAGCCAGTGGCTGTTTATGGCAGATAACTCCTCTTTTATCCTTATCAGCTGGGAAAACAAGAGAACAACCACACAGCTTGGGGACCACTCAACTGGGTGGGGAGGAGTGGAAGCTGCAGTCATTTGAGCAGGGTCACAGGACTTTCCTATGCTCTCCTCTCCCCACCCCTCCTTTGCTGCTTAGCACATAAGCAGGAAAAGAACAGTGTCCTTGTCCACAACAGCAGCTGCCAGTTAGATTACAAACACAATCCTCTTTCTGAATGATAGAGTCCTCTCTAACAAGGCAAAGCAATGCAACATTCGAAATTAGAGAAAAGAAATCTTCCCACCCTCTCTTTGGTCATTCCGTCTCCCAGGCAACATCCCTTTCACCTGCCGGCAGAGCAGTAGAGCAGCACGCCTGAGAGCAGGGGGGAAGCGAGGGAGACTACCAGGCACGTGCAGGTGAGATTCTCAAGGCAGCCACCAAAAGGCCAAGGTGGGGCATGACTCGCTTTGGCCGTTTTGGTATCCATGATTTTAAAGTGTTAGAAGTTCATGTTGGTGTTGATATGCAAGAATCTTAATTTGTTCTATTGATAGAAAAAAAAGACAATTGTTTTATTTAACAATAAAGAGGGAGATTTTTTGGCAGTCACTAAATGGGTCAGTGCTATAGCCACAATCAAGACATTTCTGTTAATATATTTATGCCATTTATAGTTGCTTTCATGTCCCTCATTTCATCTGAGTCTCCCAATAGCCTATGAGCTAAGCAGAGCGGGGATTATTAACCCTTTTTTAAATCTGAGCGGCTCCTGAGGCTGAGGGGTTGTGGATGGACAGTAGGGAAAGCACTAGAGAATTCTGAGTTGGGGCATGAGTGTGAAGGAGCCTGGAAGAGTGAAGGAATCTCCGTGGCTGGAGAGCAGGGTGTGTGGGGTGAAAGATACAGTTGGAGAGCTCTGGTATTTGCCGAGCTTCCTGGCGAGGCAGGTGTGAGTGACTAGGAATGCCAACCCAACAGTAAGAAAATGAGGGAAACCTGTGGTTCATAAGCAGACTTTCCCTCCTTGGAGCCTGAACATTCAACAAGAGGTGGATTTTGGAGAAACCGTATGTCCTTAATCCAATGACCACTCAACACAACGATGCTTCTTGATTATGCAATGAATGAACTTTGTCCTCTACAGTAAAGAGTAGAGGCTGGGCCTCCTTATTGGACTTCATGGCAGTGTGTCATTGCATCATGGGCCTGGCTGTCAAATGGGCTCCTCCTATACCAGGCAGCATTTGGGAAAGTTGGCTCTATGGGGCACTGGGAGGGTTGGGCTAGTGGATGTGACCGTTGGGTTGTCAGCCTGGCCACGGTGAGCTTGGAGAGGAGGCACTGGGCACCTCAGCAGGAGGCCTGTCCCGCTGGTCTGACACATCACATTTGCTCTTGGATTTGCACACATAAAATGCATCTCCCTGTGACCCTCTCCCCAGAGCCTCGTCAATTAGAACTGCTTTTGTCCTCAGCGTCCTTTTGTTGACCAGCTTGGAAATTAGTGAGGAGGGAGAAGAAAGGGGAGTTGTCTTTGCGGCCAGTGGCACTGGAGGGCTGGCTGCTAATGAAGGCGCCCTGAATGGTGCGATTGTGCTGCTGTTTATATAGTTTTTATTTTAATTTGCATCTGTACCAGGCTCGAATCCCGAGAGTTATTCAGCCGTGTTTGGAGCTTTTATCTCCTTCCATGGTGCCAAACCTGCCAGCTTATCATTTGCCTCGAGGAAATTAATGTGGGTCCCCCTCCCCTCACTTTTATCATGTGCTGAGGAATTGTTTATACATCCGCAGAGAGAGAGAAAGACTCCGTGGAACCATAGAAGGTTTCTCTCCTCACGTTGCTGGATCATCTGAGACTTCGCTCCCTGGTTAAAAGGTCTCAGAGAGCAAGGCCTGGGATTGAGGCAAGGGGGGAGGGCAGACGAGGGGGACACGGCGTCGAAGGGCTGAACTGAATCTCTTACGGTAAGAAGTGAGACCGTACCCACTTCCCCTGATCCCCTGCACGGATGTCTATTCTTTACTCTTCTGCTTTTACTAAACACGTTGTCAACATTTGACTCAAGAACCACCTCCAGCCCATTCTTTCTTTTTCAAATAAACCACAACTCCTCAGCGTGGCATTTAAGACTCCAAATAACTTAGTCCTGTTCAGTTCTTGCGGGATCGCCAACGCAGTCCCAGCGTATCCACCTCCTGACCCTGTGGATCTTCCTCCCTCTGAGCTTAACTCTGCCCCGTGTCCCTGCTAAGGCCGTGACCCCACCCGGAACATATCCTCCTACCTTGTCCTGTCCACCCCGACTGTGGCCACGGCCCTCCTTGTTTTTGGAGCCTTCCCTGAATGCTGCGGCTCACAGCGTTCTCACCATTCGCCAAGGTTCTTGCTGCTCAAAATGGGGTTCCAGAGCAGCAGCGTCAGCCTCCTCAGGGAACATGTGAGAAATGCGGAATCTTGAGCGTCACCCCAGAGCTACGGGATCACAATTCATACTTGAACAAAACCCCTGGGTGTTTCGCGTGCAGAGTTAAGTTTAGGAAGCCGTGTTCCAGGTACCTATGACATTTATTAACAGGTCCTCCCCACCTAGTGATGGATTTATTCCCGAATGTCTTCATGCATGTGGATTTTGCTTCCCCAGTAAAACCGTTAACACCTGAAGACAAGAACAGGAAACTTAAGGTTCACTTATGGTATCTTTTATAGCTGTAGGACAATGCTGAGTACATTTTAAGAACTCAATAAATGGTTAATTCTGTGCAGACTTGTTCTCTATTTTTTTGCTCCTTGCAAATGTTTTGATGTCCTTTTATGTATGCTTGTTCTGTCTTCTTCATCTTAATTATTAACATATTAAGGACAGAGACCTCCTGCTCTTTTTTTCTTGTCCCCTGACCCTTGACAAAATAAATAAGCCTTCCCCAGGACTTTTAGAGACTAATGATTCTATCTGGAAAGATCACCTCTGACGCTTTGCTCACATTGTGTGTTGGGTCAGAAAATCCAGTACATGCATGGGGCTTTGTCCTTGTGGCTCCCCCCTCAGTGAGCACTTCTGGAGAAGCTTCTGGAGAAGGAAACTCCAAACCATGCCTGGAAGGGGAGGAAGCTTTTGTGGTCAGTCTAGGCCAAGCCACATGACAAGGCACATAGGCTGAGAGAAAGAGGGGGTGGAAGGCCATGCATCGTTGTGCTCTGTGTGCACGTGAGGTGGGGGGTGAGGTGGGCAGGGGGAAGGGGGAGATGCTGAGAGGGGCTGGAGTGCTGGGCTGGCAGGACCAGGCTGCACAGGCGGTGTGCCCAGCTTGCCCAGGACTTGGTGCCTACTTGAGGGAGGTGACATTTCATTCTAGAGCTGGAGGGGAGCCCTAGGGGAAACTGAGCTGGCAGGATACAATTGGGGGGTTTAAATCTCCCTATGCCCACAGCGAGGTGGGTGGTCTGGATAGGGTGAGAGAAGCCTGTGGGAAAACTGTCGTCAGAGTCTAGACGAGAGGATGGCGTCCACCCAGGAGCAGTGGCCATGGGGGACTCCAGAGTTGTGCTCTTCCAGGTGCCTCCCATCCAGTTAGTCACCATTTCCTGCCCAGTCTCCTTCTGAGCTCTCCAGAATTTAGAACCTGCTGTTCAATCCCACCGGCATTGCCCGGGCACTCATCACTCCTGAGTTCTCCTGAAGCGCAGCTGTGGTCGGGCTCTTTCCTGGCCCCACAGTGTCAGTGCCTAAGGACCGGGTCCAGCTCCCTCAGCATGGCATGGCAGGCCCTGCGGTCTGGCCCCTGCCGGGCCCCTCTCCAGCCATCCCCATCTCACGCCTTCTTCTTTGCTCCCAGCTCCTGGAACCTGCCTTGCCCTGGGGCATTTTAATGCTTTCTCTTGCACTTGAAAAGCCTCCCTCCACTCTGTTTGGTGAATTCTCATCCCTTAAAACCCGGTTCAAAGATCCTCTCCTGGGGAAACCTTTCCCAGCTCCCCAGACAACAAGTAAGTTCTTCCTCTCTTCCTAGCCAGAGCCCTTTCTGCGTGTCTCCCTGGCTTCTTCTGTTGAATTCTAGCGCCTGTCTGTGCATCTGTCTCCTCCGCCAGACTGCTAGTTCCCTGAGGCTGTACCTCGTAAAAGGCCAGTCTGGGGGCCAGATGTACCCCATGTCCACTACCTCCCCAGACCCTTCACCTTTGTAACAACAGCTGAATTTGTTAAAGTTAACTCAAACAAGCAGTCAGCCTATCTCCGGAAAGTGGATGGCCTGGAAAAGAATCTGGATGTCCACTGTCCAGTAGAAATTTAATGTGAGTCACACTTTAAATTTTCTAGTAGCCACATTAAAAAAAAAAAGTTAAAAGAAACAGGTAAACAAATGATTAATAGCTACTTTATTTGTAATAGCTCCAAACTGGAAACAACTCAATGCCCATCAACAGGTGAATGGATGAACAAACTGCAATATATTCACATAATAGAATACTACTCGGCAATAAAAATGAGCCACTGATACATGTGACAACCCAAAATAAATGACTGAGGCAAAGATCCCAATCAAAGGATATTTATTAAGGCAAAGTTCGAGGACACACCTGGGAAAAACAAACCACAGACAAATCTGCGGTAAATGTTAGAAAAAGGGAGTGAAGGAAGCGTCAATTATGTAGATGTCCCTGGGTGGGTGGAAGAATGTTTAATTCCTATCTCTGTTCTGCACCTGGGAAGATAAACCTGTATATTATTAGTGTGGAATAGAACAGACTTTAGTTTTAGGAGCTAGACTTGGTCTGCAGATCCAAAGTTACAATTTGCATGTCCTTGTCTATGTGAAGCCGGAAAAGAATTTCCTTATGAATGATCCGTAGGGGCAGTCCTTCGCAGGTGCCAGGGCCTTTGTCTTATCGCGGAGATCTGTCTAATGCCTAATGTTAGTAACAGTAGTTCATTTGGAAGGGATGCTACAGGACTCAGCCTCCTTCCTTTTGCATCAGAAGTTGCAGGGGGGTGGTCCTGAGATCTTTATTTTCCTTTACACATGCAACAACACGAATCAATCTCAAAGTATACTGAGTTAAAGCAGTAAAAGACATGTATTACTTTGAGTCCATTTACATAAAATGCTAGAAAATGCAAACTATGTATGCAGATCAGTGATTATCTAGGGACTGGGAGGTGGGTGGGTAGGCCGGGAGGAGTGGGCAGGAAGGACTATGAAGGGGCGTGAGAAAACTTTTTGGGGGTGATGGATGTCTTCATTATCTCGATTGTGATAATGGCTTCATGGTGTATACACATGTCAAAACTTATCAAATTATATTCTTTAAATATGTGCAGTTTATTGTGTGTCAATTATGCTTCAGTAAAGTGGTAAAAATGAAGCAGAATGATTTATTTTTAATAATATATTTTAACACCATATATCAAAAATTTTACCATTTAAGCCTATCTATATAAAAATTACTGAGTTTTTATATTCTTATTTTTGTACTGTCTTCAAAATCTGGTGTGCATTTTATGGCATATCTCACTTTGGACCTCACATTTTAAGTACTCAGTAGGCACATGTGACCAGTGGTTACGGTGCTGGACAGCACAGATCCAGTGAAATGCCCTCCCGTGATCTAGAATGGTTTTCTCCTCAGGACTGGGCAAACCCTGGGCAGTCGGCTCCTTGCACCTACCTCTGGAATGGTTTTGCGCTGCCTGGAGAGCCACTTTCTGTGGCCAGGAAAAGCTCAGGGCTGCAGGTCAGAGGCTGGCCCTGGAGAGTTACAGTGTAAACCCAGAACTTTGTGCGAGCTCCCTCCCACCTCCTGCCCCACCCTCCCTGTCTTCTTCTTCTGTTTAAACTGGAAAAGCAGCATTCTCTTTGCATGTTTGTTTGCTTTCAAAGAGCAGCTTCTTATTTCAGCTTTTGATTCAGGAAGCAAACTCCGCATTATGACTGCACGCTGTGGAGGTTGGTGCTGCTGCAAGCTAAGGCGGGCACCCATTGGGTGGGCATCAGCCTCTGAGAGATGGCGTGCGCCTGGGGGCTGCATCTGGCCTTTGGACCTGGGAGAGTCCTAGTGCTGGCCGCCCTTGGGCCTCACCCAGGCCTTCTCCAAGTCTGGGATCTGCCTTCCCATCCCTTCAGCGTCTGTCAAGAAGGGCGCAGGAGCACGTGGGGTGCTGATGGTAGGATAAGCAGGGGCTTTGCTGGCCCTGTGGTTTCCGGGTCCCCTCAGGGGTTACCCGGCAAGGGCTGCATTACAGATAGTGAGAGCCATGTACGGCTCTGCCACTAACCAGTTCAGGGACCTTCTTCTCAAGGCTTCAGTTTTGCCTTCCATAGAATGACGGATTTGGGACAGACAGCCTCAATGGTCCCTTGCAGCCTTGTGAGAAACGATTCTAACAGAATTAAATTGGGCGCATACTGGTGCAGGCAGTGTCCTGCTGGGTCTTGCATGAGGAGGTGGTTACAAGAAAGACCCCAGCTCCAAAAAAAAAAAAAAAAAGGGAAATACGTATGACACACTCCTCCGTTCCTCCCCTGTATTAATAGGAAGTGGATTTATAGTTCTTCGTATTGTTTGACATTTTTACAAGTATTTATTACTTTTTCCGGTGGGAAAAAAGGCAGGGAGAGGGATAAATAAACTAAAAACAAAAACCAAAATAAAAAAGGGTAGAAGAGAAGGAGAACTAACCCCTAAACTGCTCAGTATATTTATTTTTAATTTTTTTTATTGAAAAGTTTCAAACACACGTAAACGTGGAAGGCACAGTGGAATAAACCCCACAGCCTGCCACCCGGCTTCAGCAGTCAAGGGACAGCCATTCTTGCTTCATCTGTCCTGCCCCAGTCCACTTCGATTTGTTGACCATTTTTTATGTTTTTAAAGCAAATTCCTGGCATCGTATCATTCCTCCCATAAATACTTGAGTAGGTATCTCTAACAGATAAGGGCTTTTGATGAAACATGATAGACTGTTAGCACAACCCACACAATTAACAGTAATTTGTAAATTATCGTATAATTAATCGTGTTCAATTTCCCTGATTGCCTTCAAATTATCTTTTTACCATGAGTTTGTTCAAACTAGTAAAAGAATATTTGGGGCTTTAGAAAGTATTTAAAAAAATACTTAAAAAAAAATCTCGTTCTGGTTGGGCACCACTAGCCGTGCTGCCTGCGGGTCATTTCCCCACCGGGCCCCATCTTGTGCCATGCTCCTGGGCCTTCAGGGGACGCGTAGTGAAAGGGTGGTTCCTGCCAGCGCCCTCCTGGGAGGAGCAGAACAGGATCCCTGAGGCCGCAGGAAGCCCAGGAAGGGGGAATTGGTATCCCTGATACTCAAGCTTCTTAAGGGAGTGGACTGCTTCAGGAGTCAGGCATCGCTGGGCTCTTCCTCCCTGGAAGCAGGGGGTGGTGTGCTCCTCGCCTCTGGTTTCTGCATCCCCTTCTCCTGTGCAGCTGGGTCACCCACAGTCCAGGGAGCTAGGGCTATCCTTAGGGACTAGCAGAGGCCCTGGGGGAGGTGGTGGGGCCAGGTGGAGCCTGTATCTTTAGCAGTGAGAAGCCTACTGTAGGGGCCCCCGCTAAGGTGAAGGTTGTGCTAGAGCCAAGTGGCAGGGGCTGGGGGTCAAGGGAAACAGGAGTGCGTGGGGGGAGAGGAGACCCAGGGCTGGCAAAGTGAAAACCTGCACAACTGAAGAACGACCTGGGCCAATATACATACGATCCTGTATGTGCATTACATACGTATTTATAATTTCTACCTATCCCATTTCTGTAACAGATGGAAGTGGCTTATAATAAAGATAACAGTAAGGACATCTGTCATTAGAGTAGGCTAAAGGTTTGGCA
>RJWJ010035008.1:0-16913 GCA_004363605.1 Indri indri
CAGGACTTCAGAGTTTAGTGTGTTCCTTTGGCATATGTGTAAATAAATAAATCCCCATGGAATGTGATAAACTATAGTAGCAATACAGGCAAGTGGTGGGGAAGCAGCATTTATGAATAAATTATTTCAGAACCAAATGATCCTGGAAATTCAAGACTTTTGGTTACTTTGCTTACTAGTCTTAGCAGTCAGATTCTGTATACATGAGCTTGAGAAGAGTTAAATAGTACCAAGGCATTCGCAGTAGGAAAAGAATTTAACACATTACACTGGAAAAGTTGCTTATTCCTTACTCTTGTGGCCAAATATTTAGGAAATTCATAGGGAAAATTACATTCAAGGTTACAGTAGACAAGATTCAACATCTTCAAATTCTGGATTTGAATTAGGAAACTATAATAGTTTTTCTCATGGTTTCAAAAGCAAGTACTTGTATAGTAAAGCTTGCTTAATTAAAATTTATCCAACCGAAACACCCATTTGTCTGAAACAAATGTTTCTGCGATCCACATCAACCAACTTTTCACATGACTAGTTAACAATAAACATTGGAATGATGCCCAATAAATATCAATTAAAACAAATTTCTCCTAATAAACTTTGCACAGGCACATGCGTAAGACCACACCCCCCTCACACACGCAGAACTTTGCTATTGTAACTTGTCTTCTTTAAAAGGTCCATTAACACTGACTGCATCTTAAAGATTGTATCTTCATTTTATCCTTGAAGGCCCAATTTTAGTCACTAATAAGGCATGAGTTTTAGGTAGGACCGGCTACCCTGAGTGCCAGGAGATGGCCCAAGTGCTTAGAATAATGGCCCAGTGCAAAATGAAAATGTAGGACCTCTCGTTCGAAATTATTAAGAATTTTATGACAGCAATAGCAAAGCGTTAAGCCAAATGTGGGGCTTTGTGAGAGCACAGCCCCGTGCGACAACACAGGTTACACGCCCATGAAGCTGGCCCTGGTTTCAGGTATTTCTTATCAATAGCCTCCATTTAGATTTTCCCAAGGATCATACTATAGATGTATAAAAATGAAAACAATCTACCTAAAAGTCAGATTATGATCATATATTCTTTGTACAGGCTTATATTAACTATAAAGACATTGTTGGGTACCCATTAAAATTCTATTACGATCGAAGTTCGTCATGCTTACTTGATTTTGCTTTTCTCTGTCCTAGCAAGCCATACTCACATAACTTATGAGGCAAAGAAAATGCTACGTGTTCACCAAACTGAGTTTATTAACCTCTTGGGCATACTCCCACAATTGGGTCCATGTGACCAGTTCTGGCCAAATGTATGGCCCAGACCATAAGATCTCCTTTGAGATTCATGTCCTCCCCTCACTAGGTTTCCCTCACTCTTTTTGGGCTCCCTTTAACCCTTTTGTATATGGCTGGAAGCAAGGAACTCTGAAATGTGGAGCACACTAGGGAAGATCCTGAATCCTTAGGTCATTTTTTGAGGCAAGTCATTCAGAAATGCTGTTTGACCCACATTGTAATGTCACATAAAATTAAACTGTATTGTATTAAGCTACTTATATTACCTTAACACTCTATATTAGAGAGTATGATTCTCTAAGGCTGAGGGATAGGACTTAGGGGGAGCCAAGCTTCTTAAACAATTCTGATACACATTAGTTTTGGCCACCTTTTTCAAATTTTTTTTAAATAATAGTTTATTCTTAAACAACATGGATGGCCACCTTTCGAGAAACTGCTCAAATCATCTGTTCAGTGACCTGTAAAACACTGTGCTAGCCAATAGCTATGGTGTTATCGCGTGAGGATGTTTACAATCTCAAAATAGCATGCATTTATAATTTTCAGAGTACTCTTTTCTATGTATTTCTATAAGATTCTGAAACATTGTGAAGACTTCAAAATCCATAACAATGAATTATTAGGGATAGAATGATCAATAAATAGCAACAATAATACTTTGCTGGGCATACTCTGAAATCTCACAAAATCGTCATTTGTCTGCTTGTAGGACTTAGAGACCTCAAAAATTCAAATTATCCAAGGAAGTATTTGATATAAACCCTGGAATCTGGGCTGAGTCTAAGAATCTCAGAACATTGATCTTAGGAATCTAAGGGCCTGGTACTACTGGGAGGGACAAGGGGAGATGGCCAGAGTGCTTAGAATAATGGCAAATGTTCTTTTCCCTTTGGCTGCAGAATGTCAGCATTTATGGGAAAAAGTCGATCAAGTACTTACTGGATCTGCTTAATCAAGCATAATTGTCACCATGTGACTGGCAGTTATTGGAAGCTCCTGTATGAGACAGTGCCAGAACCAGTATGCAAAGATCTACCTACATCATAGATAATAAAAGGAAAAATAACTTTTTCCTCAGCACAGGAAATCAACATGATGAAATGAAAGATCAGGAATCTTGGCATGCAAGAGATTTGGGATCAGACTTAGTTTTAGCACTTATTTACTTCAGGTGCTTAAGCATCTAAGCTCCAGTTTATTTGAATGTAAAAGGACGTTAATGCTTACATTGTAGGGTTGTTATGAAGCTTGAACTACTAAGGCATTTAGCATGATTGCTGTGAGATTTTACCTCTGCCAAGTTCATTATTTGTATTACTAATATTGTTATTATTAATATCTTTAAGAATTAAGAATGAAGCACTTCCATCAGGCACCTTCAAATTTACACCATAAAGAATCCCACTAAACATCTTTCCTGCTCTCTAAAACTTAGAAATTTTTGCCCAGACATTTTTAAGACACATAGTATTAGGCATTTATTATCACCCATTCCCCACACAGCCAGACATATACTCATATTCCAAACAAAGCTTCAATTGTCCAAACACTCATAAGTTGTAGGAAATAATAATTCATTAAATATTTATGAAATATTGAACTATCATATTCACACCAAGGGAGTTTAATGAGAGAAATTACTTTCTCATCTTGAATCTTAAAAAGATCTCTAGGGATGCTGATTTGTATAGATTTTTCTAGAATGTACCTTTTATACTACCTAGCTTGATAAATGTTTTATTTATTATGCTTTAAGAGTTGTAGGGTAGTTTTCTTCTGAACAAAACCCAAAATTCTTCAAACCTAAGTGAAGGATATAAATTTAAGGATTATTTATAAGTGCATTTCTGAGACATGAATCGGATATTACATAAATTGCTATTAACAAAAATCTACCATCTTTTTTCAATAATTTCAATGCTACCTCATATTTTAATGTTTACTGCAGTGTTGATATAGAAAAAAATCAGTTTTCTAAAAAATGTGTTATCTTAGATGAATTAAAGGCATTTTAATCTTGAAATATCCTACACCTACATAACATCCCGGATTAAACTAAAAGACAATATCTAAAAGACAAAAACATATGTCTTGATATAAGGGAAACAGGATAAAAATTTAGAGTAGTTTAGTATAAAAAATAACTATTTCTCCATTAAGGTTGTTTCATGAATTAGGAAGTTTAATGAATAGACTTACATTTGTTGATTTCATTGTGAGATTTCAATGGGCAAGGTGTCTATCACCCTATCTGTATGATTCTAGCAAATATTAAATAAGCACTTTCTAGATAAATAAAACTCTATTGGGCACTTGGAATAAATAGATATAAGATACATGGTCTTTTCTCTCAGTAAGTTTGCAATCTAGCTGGAGAAGTAGGACAAATACCAAAGACTGTGATAGCAACACAATCCTGTCACAAAACATGCATCACAGTGTCAGACCAATAGAACAAAATAATAGCTACAGAGTTCACAGATGGAAGGCATCCTGACGGAGATATTTTGCTTTTCAATGTATAGGGTATTTTTTGTCTGTTTTTTCCTTTTTTCTTTTTCATTGTGTTGTTTTTACTTAGTACAAAATTATTTACTAGGCAAGCTGTTTGTGAAGTAGCAACTACTTAGCTGTATACAATATGATTTATGAGAGGAATTGTCAATTAAAAACAAATTGACATTAATTACACTGAAGTGCTTTTCAGTTTACTACAGCAGACCACATGATTCATTTATACATTCCCTTTTCATTGAGTTTTGTGGGAAAGTGTTTACATTTCATTGATTAAAAGGAAATCTTTAGTACAATTTTTCTGTAAGCTTTTTTTTAAATCATGGTGTACAACTTATTAAGTGAGTAGTTGTGGAGCTGGCTATTAGATCCTGGGTGATGGGGATATTTAGAGCACAAAAGTATGATCCTAGACCTACAAGACCTTATCACCTAGATGGGAAGACAGGGACTCTAAAGTTAATACAATAATACAAAGCGGGCATATGTCAAATGCTAAATGAGCCTACTAGGCACAGGTGTCCCAGTGGTCATAATAGTCCTCAAACCAAAAAGAGCCATTCCCCTTCTCAGCTTGAGTCTGTGAATCTGCGAACGATGCTGACATATCCTTTTTAGATTTCAAGTTTCCAAAATTTCTATTATCTGCAGTAACACAAGACAGGTAGAAGAGACGTTCTAGGAGAAAAGGGTTCCTAAATATTAGTCACTAGAGTGTTATAAATAACTATTTTAAAAAAATTATATACTAAGTATTGTACTTGGATGCTGATGGTTAATTCCTCAAGAGGAGGGACTCCCATTTTCACGGAATCATGAATGTCAAAGATGTAGGGGACCTAGAGAGGGTCCATTCCAATGCCACAGTGTTGTGGGAGATATTTGAGATGGTAGAGGGGTGAAGAGATCTATCTGTGGTCACACCCACTTGCAAGTAAAAAGAATTCAGATTTGCACTGAGATCTAGAATTAAGCCTCAACCTCTTTCTTTCATACTACGCTGCTTAACCACAGGCAGAAAATAAAATATTGGGCAAAGTTAGATATTTAACAAAATGTTGCTAATTGAAGTTAGGTCTCAAGAAAAAGCAACTTTTCTCATTCTTACGAATCCTTTGAAATTTGTTTCCTAAATAACATACAGTCCCTAGGTAGGAAGAAACCAGAATCATGATAGTCTACATATCATTATCTTAAGTAACAGCAAACCAAAAAATATTAGCAATATAATGTTTGTCTTTCAGAATCATGGTGAGAGCACTAACCCAGAATAAGAGAACATACCTATCAATGGAGGCTTTACAAATTTTTCTCATGACTTCAGGTGAAATATGGAATCTATGCCAGCCAATTTAAAGAAAAAGCATACCTCCTATAAGGTGTCTTGAACACCATCAAAGCCTTGTGGAACAATAATTTGTGAAAATGAATCACAATATTGGCAAAGGGTTGTGCTACAGTTTTACTCACATTAAGACCAATTGGTTGAAAAGAAGAGAAATACCAATAAGATTCATTCCACATGCTGCATTTTGATTAGGCTTCTGAATCCTCAAATTTAAGACCCACACTTTCCCCAGGAGTCATCACTGCCTGATGATAATTACAAAGGTATGGTAATGGAGAGCCCTAAATCAAACATGCATGGTGGATCTGCTGTCACTGCAAAAACCATCTCATTGTAGGCTGGCAGGGAAGGATGTGCAACTGGCAGAGCAGTCTTCTTGGCTGGCATAGGAGCCTAGCTCTGCCTTAAATCTTCCTGATTTAAATTACTGTTAGAGTAATTTGGCTAATTGAAAATGTCTGTCTTTGGAGAAATCTTTCATAATGTTAGTGTCATTTGCAGGTTGCCAAGGAAGATCTCCAGGGCAGCAGTGCTGCTTTGGCTGCCTGCAAAGCCCCCATTGATCAACAGTACCATCCAAAGAGTCCACTTAGACGAGGGGCCATCCAACGATATGCCAGTGATCCTCGCTTGCCAAACAGCATACGTGAGCAAAGTGTCTCTGAGAAAATGTGAAGCCTCCAGTAAAGAAGGCAACACAGATGGGGGATTCCCAGCCCACCCACCCTGGACAGTTCCAGTTATTTTAAGAAGTAGTATGGAATTGGAACAGCCTCAAAGGAAAATTGGCCAACCATCTTTAATTTTAAAAATAAATTTATGTTATAGGCCACCTGGGGGCAATGAGCAGGGGGAGAAAAAAGAATCAAAGTAGGAATTCTTTCACAATGCAGGGGGAAACCACAGTTGGGATACCATGTGTTAAATGTAAAAATTTCTGTGGAAAATAGTTTTTACTTTTTAAATTTTTATTTATTTATTTATTTATTAAGACAGGGTCTCACTCTGTAATTTATTTATTTTTTTAGAGCTAGGGTCTTGCTCTGTCGCCTAGGCTGGAGGGCAGGGGCACAATCATAGCTCATTGCAACCTTGAATTCCAGAGCTCAAGGGATCTGATCCTCCCACCTCAGCCTCCTGAGTAAATAAGACTACAGGCCTGCACCACCACTCCTGGCTAATTGTTTAAAATGCTTTTGTAGAGGCTAATCTCACTATATTGCCAGGCTGGTCTTTAACAGCCAGGCTCAAGTGATCCTCCTGCTCCGGCCTCCCAAACTGCTGGGATTATAGGTGTGAGCCACCGTGCCCAGCTGGAAAGTGATTTTTAATAAAGTCAAAATGAATACGATATTGTTTTTCAGTGTTTTTATTTCCTAGTCATTTCATCTCCTTTTAAATCACAGAGTTAGTTTTCCTTAACCTTTAAAGCACTGATCTGCTAATAGAAAATGAGCAAGTCTAATTCTTTTCCTGAAATGGGAGGATAAATTACATGCTATCTATACAAATAAAATTCTACCAAAATATAACCAGTGAATTCAACAAAACAAGCTGATAGCATAGGTGGGGTAAAGAAATCAGTCTCTGAAAGGCAAATCCTTTTTGTTCCTCCTATTCCGGCCATCTCAGCCTTAATTGGCCTCCAGTTCCCCTTTTCCTGTGTCTCCGAGTCCCTTATCTACTTCCAGCCTCAGAATGTTCTGCTAGCTTTTCCAATGCTCCCGCATTCGGTGACTCACTCTCACTCTCTCCCTTGAACGCAATCTGGCTTCAAGCTTGCCCTTCTTCCTTGTGCAGTTTACTGCTTGAAAGTCTCCTAGACTATGAATCACTAGCAGTTGTAAACATTCATGAACACTTAGAAATATTTCAGGTGTAACAATTGATCTAGGAGCCACCAAAACAGACCTAATCTTTGGGATCGGATATTGTGTCAGTTGTGCCTCTCCTCAAAGCTCATTTCTAAAGGATCTGAAATGTGTACTAGTGAGTGTCAAGTTCTGGGATGAGCCCATCCATTTACAATTACTACCCAGCTACGCAGAGCTATCTTTCCAAGTTTATTTGTAAGGCAAGTCTTTGCAAGTCTAAATACTTTTTCTGATGGAAACTATTAATATCATATACAGAATGGTTTCAATCCCAGACCAACTCCAAACGTCTACCTAGCCCACAGACTACGTGAAGAATAGTACTGACTAAAAGATATCAGAGGCCCATTTGGTTTGAGCTGGAAGGGAGCATGGAAATTACATAATGCAATTTTTACTTTATAAATGGGAAGATGGAGATATTAAAAGGCTAACTCTTTCATCCTCGTAATACTTATAAGAGGCAGAACTGGGATTCCGCATAACTGTTTAGCCTGGGTATTATCTCAACTAACCCACACAACAACCTTGAAACATTAGTATTATTATCCACATGAGGAAAGTGAAGCTGAGACAGCCCAAGTAATTTGGTCAAGGTCATGCAGCTAATACCAGTAGAGTGGTGAAGCTGAGAAACAATTTCTGTTTTCTCAGATGGTATGCATGTTTCACTTCACTGTGCCTCATATCTACAATTATTTGTCATGTAGTTTCACTGAAAATCTGTTCGCAGGCATGATTTATCTGTCTCGGATCATATTTCTTGTTGTTTTGTGTATTTTTTTTCTTTTTCTTTTCCTTTTTATTAGAGTCAGGATCTCACTCTTAGTTAGACTGGTATCAAACTCCTGGGCTCAAGCGATCCTTCTGACTCGGCCTCCCAGAGTGCTAGGATTACAGGCATGAGCCATCGTGCCCAGCCACACATTTCTTTCTTGTACAATGGGAGGTCACCCTCTTCACCCCCAAGTCCAAGTCACTAGTGATGGACCTATGGTCTAGGACAGAGGACAAAAAGGAAATTTGTGAATAATAAATAAAGCAGTTAAACTGAATCCTGGGAGAATGCAACTCTCTTGATGCCACATCCTATGCTAGCTGCTGACCTATATTATCTCTCCTTTCCTAAGTAGCCCAGTTCTTTCAGAGTTGCCTAAACTTGTTTTCTCTCTTTTAACCTCCCATTTGTGGAACAATTTACTACAGTCAGGATTCAGCCTTGCCATTCCACTGCAATTGCTCTAAAAATAATCTCTGTGACCTCTTAGTAGATAATTCAAATCAGTATTTGTCAATCCATTGTCTGATCTGTGTAGGAGGCATTCAATAGCTTTAACTGTAATAATCTTCCTGAAACTCTTTCCTCTTTTGTTTTTTATAAGCTCTTCCATCTCTGAATCATTTCTTATCCTTCTCATTCATAAGCTCCTCTTCCTCTTCTTGGGTTTAACTGTTTGTGTTTTCTAGAATCTGGCCCTTGATAGTTTTTTCTCTAAAAACAATTGTTTTTCAACTTTTCCCTAACATTGGAAATTATCTATAAGGAGTTTTAAAAATTATAATTAAAAACCCTTCTGAATGGCAGAGTACAGACTTCCATAAATCCACTCCTTAATAAAAGCAATGAGAAAACTACAAAAATGACCAAAATCAACATTTTCAGAATTCTGGAAATTAACTAAAGGCTTGCAAAAATCTGAGGAGCATTTATTAAAGAAAAACGCTGACCCTTGGTAAAAACAGTAAGTTTTTTGTTGAGGGTTATGCATAACAAAAAATTCAGACTCTACAGAATTAATCAAGAAAACTCAACAAACAAAGAAGATCCATAGCAACAAAATAATAACCCTACAAAGCAGCAACATCAAAAACTTGAGAGGAAGATGATTTTCAGAGTTGGAGATGTCCAGTTTCCAACGAAATGTCTAGTTTTCAACAAAAATATCTAGTTTTCAAGGAAAATAAAAGCTATGAGACATGCAAAGAAACAGGAAATTATAGCTCATACAAAGGTAAATAAACAGTCAATAGAAAATATCTCTGAGGAGCTCAGATATTAGATTTACTAGGTAAAGACATTAAACCAGCTATTATAAATATGTTCAAAAAATTAGATGAAACTGTATCCAAAGAGTTAAAGGAAGGTTTAAGAACCATGTCTCACCATATAGATAATATCAGTGAAATGAAAAATTAACTGGAGGGATTAAACATAAGATTTGAAATGTCATAATCAGTGAATCTGAAGATAGACCAACAGAGATTATTCAGGCTAAGTTTCCTTGGCTATACAGAAGCTTTTTAATTTGATCATGTCCCATTTATTTACTTTTCTTGTTGCTGTGATTGCCTTTGGGGTCTTCTTCATAAATTCTTTCCCTAGGCCAATGTCCATAAGAGTTTTCTCAACATTTTCCAACACTCTGCTCAATTTTCCTCATGAATATAGAAGTAATTATCATTAACAAAATCCTAACTAAGCAAATACAGCAACGTGTAAAAAGGATTATATATCATGACCAAGTGGTATTTATCCCAGGGATAGAAGTATGAATAAACGTAAGGAAGTCCACTCCTATAATATACCACATTTGTAAGATGAAAGAGAAAAAAAATGATCATTTTGATAATCTCAATAGATGCAGGAAAATCATTTGACAACATCCAGCACTCTTGAACGTTAAAAACATGAATCAAACTAGAAATAAAAGGGAACTTTCTCAATACACTAAAGGGCATTTATAAAAATCTCACAGCTAATATCATATTGATGATAAAAAAAATGAATGCTTCTCCCCTAAGATCAGAAAAAAGACAAGGATGTTCACTATTACTATTTCAATTCAACATTGTATGGAGTTTTGAGCCAGGATAATTAGGCAAGAAAAAGAAGTTAAAGGCATCCAAATTGGAAAGGAGGAAACAAAACTGTATCTATTTGAGTATGACATGATCTTGTAAACAGAAAAATCCTAAGCAATGCATGCGCAAGCACACACACACAAAATCAGAACTAATAAATGAGTTCATCAAGGTGGGAGCATGTTACAAGATCAATATTTTAAAAATCAATCGCACTCCTATATATTAGCAATGAACAATTCAAAAATTAAATTAAAACCTATTCCATTTATAATAGCATAAAAATAATAAAATACTTAGGAATTGATTTTATAAAAAAAACAACGTATGAAACATGTGCACTGAAAACTACAAAATATCACTGAAAGAAATTAAGGAAGATGTAAATAAATGGAAAGACATTCATGTTCATGGATTGGAAGACTTAGCATAGTTAAGAGGGCAATATTCCCTAAATGATCTATGGATCCAATTCGATCCATATCAAAATCGACCCACTGATCCTTAAAGTTATAAAGAAATGCAAAGGATACAGAACAGCCAAAATAATATTGAAAAAGAACAAATTTGGAATACTCACACTTCTGATTTGAAAATACTGTCATAGAATTGGAAGTCCAGAACTAAACCCTTACATACATGGCCAATTTGTTTTAACAAAGATGCCCAAATAATACAGTGAGGAAAGAATGGTATTTTTAACAAATGACACTGGGGCAACTAAGAGACATACATGCAAAGAATGAAGTTAGACTTCTAACCCATACCACACAGAAAAATTAACTCAAAGTAGACCCTGCACAAAAATTTTAAAGCTAAAACTATGAAAATCTTAAAAGAAACTGTGGAAATAAATCCTCCTGACCTTAGATTAGTAAATGGTGTTTTAGATACACCAAAATCAGAAATGACCAAAAAAAAAAAAAAAAAAAAAAAAAAAAAAAAAAAAAAAAAAAAAAAAAAAAAAAAAAAAAAAAGATAAATTAGACTTCATCGAAATCAAAAACTTGTGTGCTGTAAAAGACATCACCAAGAAAATATACAGACAACTCACAAATTGGGAGAAAATATTTAAGAAACATATATCTGATAATAAATTTATATGTATAAAAGGTAAAGAATTTTTATAAGTCAACAATATAAAAAACAAATAACCAATTTAAAAATTATCAAAGGATTTGAGCAAACATGTCTCTGAAGAAGACATGCAAATAGATCAAAAGTACATAAAAACATGCTCAATATCATTAATTATTAATATTAGGAAAATGCAAATCAAAACCATATTGAAATACTTCTTCACACCAGCTGGGCTGGCTACAGTTAAAAAGACAAATGGTAACAAATGTTGTTGACATTGTGGAGAAATTAGAAACCTGATGCATTGTGGTGGGAATGTGAAATGGTGCAGCAGCTTTGGAAAACAGTTTGGCAGTTCTACAAAAAGAGTTCCTGTAGAGTTAAAGGTAGGGTTACCATATGACTCAGCAATTCTGCTCTTAGATACGTACCGAAGAGAGCCGAAAAAATATTTCCATGCCAAAACGTGTACACAAATGTTCATAGTAGCACTATTCGTAACAGCCAAAAACTGGAAGCAGTCCTACTGTCTATCAACTGATGAATGAATAAACAAATTGTGGCATATTCTTGAATGGAAAATTATTTAGCCATAAAAAGGAACCAAGAACTGAGAAATACCACAACATGAATGAACCTTTTTTTTTTTGTTTTTTGAGACAGAGTCTCACTCTCTTGCCTGGGGCGAGTGCCGTGGCATTAGCCTAGCTCACAGCAACCTCAAACTCCTGGGCTCGCGCAATCCTACTGTCTCAGCCTCCCGAGTAGCTGGGACTACAGGCATGTGTCACCATGCCCGGCTAATTTTTTCTATATATACTTTTTAGCTGTCTGATTAATTTCTTTCTATTTTTGGTAGAGACGGGGGTCTCGCTCTTGCTCAGGCTGGTCTCGAACTCCTGAGCTCAGGACGATCCGCCCACCTCGGCCTCCCAGAGTGCTAGGATTACAGGCGTGAGCCACCGCGCCCAGCCCATGAATGAACCTTGAAAGCACTGCACTTAGAGAAAGTAGCCAGATATGAGACCATATATTGTATAATTCCATTTTTATAAGTTGTCCGTATGAACTTACTATATTAAAAAACACTGAATTGTACACTTTAAAAGGATGAAGTATGTTTCAATACAGCTAGCATAAAAACTACTGATATCTGGGTTCTGTCTCCATATACTCCAATTTAATTCTTGTAGGATATGGCCTGAATCTTGAGAATTTTTAAAGCACTTCAAATGATTCTATTGTACGCCCAAGGATAAGACCCAGTGGTCTATACCATCTCTTTAGGAAAGTGACTCTCAGTCTTGGATGCCCACTGTAACCACCCAGGGAGTTTTTGAAATGTCAGTGCTTGGGTCTGGCCCCCGAAATTCTGATTTAAATGTTCTGGAGAGTAGCCTGGGCAATAGAATTTTTAAAATGCTGATTCTTACGTGTAGCAAAGTTGAGACACTGATCTGGCATCCAATCCACTCTAAAGGTTCCGCCCAGCCCTTACATCCAATGACTTACTTTGAATGTACCACATGAATCTCAAATCCAGCCTGTTTGAAATGAAACTCATCATCTTCTTTCAAGCTTAATCTCTACAGTGCTGCATCATCCATCTAGACTCCAAATTATAAATCCCAAAATGACCCTTGCCTCTTTCCTCGTCCTCATACTTCACACACACAGTCACTCAGTCCCATCAATATTAGTGCCAAAACATAGCTCTCAAGTTGACCCGCTCTCCTTCATTCCCTCTGCTTCTGCTTCAGTACGTGTGTGTATTCATCTCCTCCCACAGAATCATTATCAATGGCATTCCAACCACTCTCCATAACTCCATCCCTTATCTTTTCCAATCCATTCACTAGATTACTCAGTAGAGCATTTTAAATTGCAAATCTGATTACACCACTTCCAGTTTAAAATCCTTCCATGGTTCTCAAGTACTTTCTCAATGAAATTCAAACACTTAGACTGATTTTTAATTATCTGTTCCTACCTAGCATTATCATTCATCACTCCACCACGCCTCCCTCATTACCCTATCCTCTAGTGATGGGAGATTGCTTTCACATTTTCTAATGTGCTTTAGTCTTCTACCTTTTGAACTGGTTCACACATCTAGACCCACTCCCTTTACTGAAACTCATCCTCAGCCCTAAAGACTTATTTTGTACACTGATTTTTTTCTGAAAAGACATCCTGATTAATCTCAGTATGCGTTATTAATAAATTTCTTGCCGTGTGTTCCCATATCATCCTGGATATTCCTCTACCACAGAACTTATCACTCTTACAAAATTGTCTGTTACCTCTTTCTTTTAAACTGATGGCTCTCTGGGACAGAAATTGTAACCTTAGCACTGAGTAGAGAATCAACATACAGTAAATGCTTAATCATCCAAAATATGCAATGGAGAAATGGTGTGCTCATTTTTTTCCCAATTGTATTGATATATAACAGCATTGGCATATACTTATCCTTTATTATTAATTTTTTAAAACTATAAAACAGAATATATAGCTGGAAGAATGCAAATAGGAGGTCTGTCTGGAAAGTATCCTGCCATTGTTAATATAACTAGAATAGTTTGCATGATATCGATGTAACCTTGCAGCCAAGGAGAGTAGACTGGAATGCACATGCGTGAACAATGACACCTTCACTGTACTAGTTAGTGGGGTGCTAGAAGCCATTGAGCAAGCATGTGTACTGTGTGGCCGTTGCATTCGAAATGACCGAGCAAGCAGAGCAATAAATCTGCGTCAAATTTTGCATTAAGCTTGAACATTCCTCCACAGAAACTATTGGGATGATTCAGAAAGCTTTCGGGGATGATGCAATGCATGTAGTACAAATAAAAAGTGTGGCACAAACACTTCAAAGACGGCCATGAATCTGTTGAAAGTGATCCACGTTCTGGAAGGCCTGCAACAAGCAGAACACCTGAAAATGTTGAACATGTATGGGTTAGGGTAAGAGACACTGGGATAACTGTGTGAGGTCCCAAGGTGCCTACTTTGAAGGGGACTGAAGAATCATTGTCCTATGTGCAGTGTTTCTTGTATCCTGTATCTTCTTCAGTAAATGTCTCTATTTTTCATATTGCATGGCTGGATACTTTCCAGACAGACCTTATATATACATATAAAATATATGTGCATATATATGAAATACACACATGTATACACTGTATGCATGCATATACAGGGAAGAATCTATACAGAAATAAAATATTAACAGTGGTTTTCGAGGACATAGGATTATAGATATTTCTTTTCTTGTTTAAACTATTTTGCTTTGTGAACATGTATTATTTTACAATGAAAATAAGTTTTAAAAGATAAACTTGTCTAATTTTTTCCCTACTAATTCTATCTGGCACAGTTTTTCTACTGACAGAGCTAAATAGAGCAAAATTCACTGTCTTATCTTTTTTCTGTGTACTCCTGTCCTGAATTAGGCACAAAAACCCACTGACCAGCTGGGCACTTCCAAGGAAATTAGGATTCTGGGGCTGTAGGAATTGACAAAGTTTTTGGTGGTAGATATGGCTCAGGGGTTTCATCTTTCATTCCTTTTCTCTTTATCCACAGTCTCTACAGATAATACTAAAATAAAATTGATTTATATTGGAATAGAAAAGTAAATTGAGTGAGTAGTTTGAATTTCTCATGTTTTGAGTCATTATGATCCATTCACACATTATAATTAACTGCCTTTGTGTACCTTAATGTGGGAGAAGAAAATGTTAAGGGAGAAAAAAGAGGAAAAGCTTATATATTTATATCTTAATCTAGCACTCAGTACGAGAAATTCACATTTAATCAAACTAAAAACACTACGTTAAGACTTAAATATGCATTTGAGAATAAATATTGCACTTTAGTATAAACATTGTTTACTCAAAAAATTATATCACGTCTTCAGAGTAGCAGAGGTTGATTGGGGAAAATGTTCCTTATTAAAACAGTTAAAATTATGCTGTGGATAACATAGGTTCAGGTACCATTTTAGGTGGAATAGATTCTTAGTTTGTAGACTATTTCCCTGGTTATGTCATTAATCTGGCTGAAGCATATGGGCATTAAATTTGAATGTTACAAACTGTATTATATTTCCATTGAGAAGTCTTCCATATTTACAGAATTTAGAAGGCATTATAAAACTTTTTATTCATTTTTCTTTTTATAAAAGCCATGATTCCCAAACAATTTTAAATGAGGCAGAGAACAACATAAACGAGGCAAACCAGTGCCTAACCATGCATCTCTTGGTTTTGATCATCTTAGGTAATAGTTTAACTTGGGGTCTTTAAGCCCCTCTCTGGAGGTTAAATTCAAAAATTCCTCAAGAGTGTGCAGCAAATACAGCCATAGCAAGGACATATCATTCACATGAAGATAACGGATGTGGAGGATGAAGGAAAACCTTAAAGTGGAAATTAAGACACAAAGGAACAATTTGGAGCTTAAATAATGACAAACATGGAATAGAAGAAAAGGGCATGAACTTTGTTTTCTTGATAATGGGAAGATTGCCTAGTTATTTGTGTGAGTATAATCCTCAGCTTTAAAATTAATGTAATTTGCCCTCCCCTGCATTCTCAGTTTTACCTCCCCCTTCTCCTCCCACCTCTTAAGCATTCCCAGCCTCATCTCAAGTTAGGGCATGTGTTCCCTCTGCTCTCCCTACTCCACCTCCTGTCAGGTAGTTGAACTTCAATTTCGCTGGACAATGGTGCTTTAACATCCAAGGATATCTGTGGCTGGCAGACTAGGGCTGTCTCTACGTTTGACCTCTTTCCACTCCTCTAGCCCTGTACTTTGTGCTTTTGGCATGGGAGAGCTCAGAAAACTTTTAGGATTCAGAATAATAAATGCATTCATTTGCAAATTATTGGTTCCCCTTAAAGAAACCTGAGTATACACATAAGCATAATTACTAGCTTTTATAGAGTGATCTTAAGGCCACATATCTGAAGGTAACATAGCCAAAAAACAAAATATTCCAAACAATTGTGATCCAACTGCCATGGTGCCTGATCTCACCTGTGGGTGAGAAAAATTTTAAAGAAGCTTCTTTTAAAATGTAATAAAGATATATTCACTAATAAATTGCCTAGACTGGTTTCTTAGTGTAGCTGTGAGACAGAAATACTCCGATGGAACAGAATGTAAGAACAAAAAACATCTATCGAAGGTCCTGAGAGTACAAGATGGAGCCCAGTAAGTATAGTGAAAGAAAGCTATATGAAGACTCAATTGCTTTGGGTTCCAAGCCCAGCTCTGTCACTTGCCACAAATGACAAAGGGAAAGTCTTGGAAGGAATTATTCCAGTTTTTTCAACAAGTCTAAAATTAACTGCAGAATACTTCATTATGATGCCATGAAGCTAAATGAACTAATTTACTTTAGAATGCTCTCAATATTGTTGACTATCATGCAAATAAAGAATATTAATATTACTCACAGAGAAATTTAGTAATTTAGAGATTGGGTTGGTTCATATATATTGGATATAATGGGATTTTTGAAATTTCTTTTGAAACATTTTAATTGAAGTATTGTATATACGCATGAATCAGTGTACCACTTCATGAATTATCGAAAAGTAAACACAATGAATGAAAAATACATACATTAAGTAGAATATTGGAAACAAAGAAAAATTCTACTAGAGTTCCAGAAGTAAAAAAAAAAAAAAAGTGACATTAAAAATTAGAATAAAAATTAACCTTCTCCACAAAAGCAGAAACTACAAGAAAACAAAACAACAATGCCTTTAAAATTCTGTGAGAAAATTATTTCCAAACTAGATTTGTATATCTAGCTAAACTTTGAAAGTAAAAATAAAATGAAGCAAAATAAAGATATGGTTAGAAATAAAAATGGATATATATGTTTTTAGACATGCAAATCATTGAACAATTTACCTCCAATG
>RJWJ010035009.1:0-16913 GCA_004363605.1 Indri indri
ATCTGGTCTGTACTCTTGTTTGTGCCCACACTCTCTAAGGTACCCCTGTCTTTCGCAGAAATGGGAGCAGATCGAGGGCAACTCCAAGCTGCGGCACGTGGGCAGCAACCTGTGCCTGGACAGCCGCGCGGCCAAGAGCGGCGGCCTGAGCGTGGAGGTGTGCGGCCCGGCGCTCTCGCAGCAGTGGAAGTTCTCGCTCAACCTGCAGCAGTAGGCGGCCGGGGAGGCCCCTGCCACCCTGCCTCCCGCACCACGCGGCGGAGTTCAGTGATCACATTATCGATTATGTTTCTTAAACTTTCCGCGAAACTATATACCTCAGTATTCCATCATGGTCTGAAAGTCGGAGAACTTAAGCAAGGCACGAGGGGACCGTGCAGACACAGCGGCGGCGAGAGATGCAGCCCGGGTCCTTTCCTGCGGCTGGAGCCACCCGCTCCTCACAGCTTCCGCCTCCCGCCAGCCCACAGTGGAGCAGCACCCGGCCGTGGCGTGACCATGGGACAGCAGAGAAGCCACGGAAGGCCGTGCGTGTCAGAGGACGGGGGGCGAGAGGGGGAGTGAGTACCCTGTCGCGGCGAGGAGAACTCTTTTCAAATCTCCATATCTGATCCCATCGAAATCGTGTCTGGTTTCCACAAAGCGGAATCGCGTCATTTTGCAGGTTTACGTTGGTAGCGCCTTTCTCTGCTCCTCCGTCCCCAGCCGTCGCCCTGGCCCAGAGTCCCCTCTCCCACCCGATGTCCCTGCTCTATTTGAATATGAACTTTTCTATGGTGGGACACTAAATATAAATCTATATAAAGAAAGAATGTACGGTCAGTTCCCTGTGGTTTCTGTAGGTCGCCATCATCGTGTTAATTCCCCGCATGGCAATTCACGCCGGGGCCCTGTGGGAGGGAGAAGTGGCCTCCTCTGTCCCCTGGAGCCTCATTTCCAGTCGTGCTGCTGTGACCGACTGGGGGGCGTCCCCGGACCCCCGGCCTCAGCCCACGGGCGTCTGTGGGGCGTCCGCTTGGGAGTCACTGCTGTGTGTGGGAATCCGCTCTGTGCTTCTGGTATTTGCAAACCTGGATGGGTTACTTATTTTGACAGATGTTGCTTTGGGTCTTTTTTACATTAAATTTCTTTTCTCCAAGGAATAAAAAAGCAACCCCACAGCTCCTAGAGTACGCTGGCAGCACCACCGCCGCCCTGTGACCGGGCAGACCCGTGATGCTGTCACACACTGGCGCTGGGCGAGCGTGATCTGAGTCCCACATGTCGGCCTTCGGAATGGACTGAGCTGCTGGCAGACTGGAGGGGGGGCCTGTCGGCGTGAAGACAGGCCGGGCTCACAGCCCCAGTGTCACTGGCGTCCCAGTGTGTTCTGCCCGGGCATCGAGTCCCGCCTCACCGCCCCGCGCTCCCTCCTGTGCCCCACCTGGCGAAGGCGACTGCTCTCGGCTCTGGGTAAAGGATTAGGAAGGGTCGGTAGCAGACGGTGCCTGCTCATGGACACTGAGGGTTCAGGGCAGGAGGCAGGAGCCCTGTGCTCCCGGATAAACCACAGTTGTGAAGTGAAAGTCATTACAGGAGGAGATGCTGGGTGCACGATGCTCAGGAATGTTCTTCCAGAGCCCCCCGCCTCTGCGGCGTCCCCACACCCAAGGGCAGACCAGCCCCAGCCCTCTGCCGAGTGGCTCCTCTGCCATTCCCATGGTCACTGCTCTGCTTCCTTCTGCACCCCCTGCCCCCCACCCCACCCCACCCCACGCTCAGTCTCAACTAGGCCGGCCCGGCCTGGCACCATAAACACACACCTTCAGCCCCTCTGCAGGGACCTTGGAGACCACGCAGTTAGAAGTGGCTTCGGGACATTCTGCTAATGCCACCCTCTTTCCCACCTGTTTCATGTAGGAAAAGGACCATCGTTGGTCCTCCCCGCACCCAGGAGCCTCACGTGTGTACACTGCAGTACAGAGGGACCCGAGGTGGAGGCCTGGCTGGGGACTGTCCTATAGCTTCTCCTTTCCTGCCTCCTGCCAGCAACCAGACGTGTTTCCTGCAGCAGTGAGACCCTAAGCTAGATGAACTCAGCGCGCTTCTGCTTCTCATGGTGGGCTCTGGGGAGAGTCTAAGGAAAGTCACTCCTGGGTACATGTGCGAGGCGAGTGAATGCAGGTCGGGCAGGAACGAGAGTCCCTGTTCCGGTGTGCTCCTCTGAGCACCTGGGTTCTCTTGTCAGAGCCTGTCACGGCCTGTGAGCTACTACTGTTAGAGGAAAAAAAAAAACCATTGATGTAAAACAGATTCGGCATGTTTTTAAATCAGGTTTTTTGATCAGTCCTTTGCCCACACACCTCCCCCGACCAACCTGGACGTCTTGGCAGCCTCTGTACCATCAAGATGTGTCTAGTCAATCCCTGTGCTGGCCACGCCCTGGGGGGCAGCATCCTGTCCCTGAGCTGGGGGACAGCTTCAGACGGTGCGGGCGGTGTGGGCGTCATGAGCGGGGTGGGCTGGGGAGGGGCCCTTCGTGGTGAGCTATGTTTACATGACACAGTGTGCCAAAGTGACTTACTGTGGTTGCGTTATTTTGTAGTCATCGGGACTGTCCCACCTCCCCACTCCTGTTTTTAAAACTAAAAATTCTTTCCTAAGAGCCCTTCGAGCAAAGCGTGACAAAGTTAGTCGTCTTCTCTGTGGTGGTCTTTCTTATGTCTTCATAAAAGCTAAAATGATGGTATCTGTGAGTATGTTTTGCAAATTCAAAATATAGTTTGGTAATTTTTTTTTCCAGTTGATTTTTAAAAAGAACTGCTGTACAGAGCTTGTACTTTGTCCATTTTATAGATGGAAACCATCCTTGAAAATTGTTTAACTTAAATAAAGAGAAGATACTTTATAGATAATGCCATGTGGTGGTGGCTGCGGTCTTTCTTGGTTTTCGCACGATGGACGAGAGTGGGTTTGAGGACGGTGACTATGTCAGTCTTTGAGGGCTGCTGCTCGGTTTCCGTTTCTTGTCGCACTTTTAAAATGCATCCACCTTGTATCGCTGCACCCTTTTGTTAGTTATTTGTAATAATCGTTATCATCTGCGGCGTGTCTGTATGATGTGCCAGGCACCCAGCCAAGCCCTTCAATATTAAACATTTGCATTTTACAGCCACTGGGTAAGCTGGTGATTGAAGTGGCGACCTGCTCAAGGTCACACTGCTCCTCAGTACCCACCTGGCGTCAGTCCCGGGCACCGGGAACCCAAACCCTGGGCCTCAAACCAGGAGGCCAAATATTTTTGGAGTTTTTAAAGTATTTAAAAATCTATATACTTGTTTACCAGTTACCTGGGGCTCTCTGGTTCCATCTGAGGCTGGCCAAGTTCCCTCAAATACTTCTTAAAAATACCCTCATTCGAGCAACCACACAAGCGTGTCAAGGAGATATCATACTGACCAATTACTTAGCAATTTTGATTGAGATTGGGGGAGGGGTGGGGGTTCCTAAAGGACTGCCCCAGATGAGTGTTTGGAAACTTCTGGAGACCACCTGTCTGCATTCTCTTCCTCCACTATTGGGGCACCAAAAGTTTAGCTCTGCTGCTATCCGAGAAACAAAAGCAGCTCTTAGCATAACTTCGTAGCATCCACCAGGGCCCTTCAGGGATCCTGCCTGTGGTTCCTGCTTTGGCAGAAGGGACAGGTTTATTCGTTTGGTAACTCTTAGTAATTGTTGAGAAACTCTCTTTGTTGCAATGGTAGTTCCTGAAGAAGGCCTAGGGCAGCAGGGAAGAAACATGTTACTTGCCAACAAAGGGGACAAACAAAATGCTTTGCGGGCGCCGAGCAGGGGCACTACACCACAGAGGGCGTGCATTTGAGCCGGGCCCGAAGGTTCGAGGGTTCGGTGGGTTTGGACACAGAAGGAGGAACATTCAGGCCGGGAGGCAGGTGAGCAGCTGAGAGGCCCCGGCATGTGGGCCAGCAAAGAGCCCTGTCTGCAGGGACAGCCCAGGAGGAGAGACTAGGGAGGGGAGGCTCCAGGCAAGGCACTGGGGAGGGGGAGTGATGTGAGTTCTTCACTCCAGAGCAGACAGGGTCAGATTTGCAACACTTTTCAGAATAAAATATCTTACCCAACCCAGCTGTTTGTTTCTGCAGTATGACTTCACATTTTTTAAAATATTCAGCCAGAAAAATAAAATCTCTTCTCACGTTCTCTTCCGTCCATGGACTTATCTAAAAAAGGAAAAGAAAAGAGAATTCTCTTCCTAAGAGCCCTTCCATATTTCTCTGTGATTTACTCACCATACAGTGTTGTGTATTTGATCTTACTGTGAGCGCCTGCAAATAACACACGATACGTGATGTTTCCAAAAGATCATGTCCCTCGGGCTCCAAGGAAGTCATGAGGAACATTCGCTCGGCAGCTACTGCCGGGCCGCTCTGGGCGGGCGCCCACGGGGGAGGCCGACTTTGAACCTGACTTTGATGTAGTCGAGATGAGCGTGTGAAGCGGTAGCCGTGGGTTGATTCCCACCTGCGGAATGAAGACTGAGTCTCCGGAAGGCGCTGACCCCCGGAGGTCACGCAAAGGCTCATGGGCGGGGGTCACCACGGGGCCGAGGCGTGAGCACGGGGAGCAGCTGGTTCGGGCTGGCCGAAGAACCTCCCGGAAGCTACCTGTCCTGGCTGCCGTGGAGCTGGGAGGATCCTCAGCTGGAGGCCTCAGCTGTGAGCGTCAGCAGTCCCGCCTCAGTGGAGTTTAAATTGAAAGAGGTGTGTGTTGCCTCATCGCACAAGACATCCACAGGTGACAGGACTCCGGGTCAGTCCCGTGGCGTGACGTTGCTGTGAACAAACTGCTTCCTGCCGGACCCTGCCCTGGCTCACCCCGCCCACCTTGGTGCAGGTACGATGGGCGCACGGGGACATGAGGCGTGCGTCCTCCTGCCGCTTTGCTTCTTCACTTAAGGGGGGTGCGCCTTTCCCTGCAGCCGCCCTGCTCACCCCCTCAGACTTCCCTGGCCCCATCGCCAGGGCCTTGGGAAGCTGGGAAGCAGTCACCTCCCGTGTCATGGGAGTAGGGTCTGCTGGCAAGGATGACGGGGTGGGACCACGTCAGCAGCTAGATGGACACAGGCGGCAGCGTGGTCACAGGATTTCCGTGTCCTGTGAGAGGTGGCCACGGAAACTTCTGAGCCCCTTCGCCCTGTCTCTGCCTACGCCGTGGCCTCCTTTGGTGTGTGCCGGCAACTCGGGGGCCTTCTCAGAAGGCTTTCAAGTGAGTAAAACACGGTGGTTGCATGGGATTACAATGGAGACTAATTACACTGAGACACGATTATCAAAATATTTTTGCAACATGTGCTCCTGAATGCATTAAATAACAAGGCCTATCTAACTGCTGCCGTACTTTTAAAGTAGTGATGAGCATAAACAGTATTTTGAAAAATCTGCAATAATTAATGTGATGAAAATATCTGTGATTTTTTAATTAGTGGCAAAGTTTGTTTCTAGTTTGTTGACTACATTCATAACAGAAAGGAATGCTACACTTCATTTGGGGGTTTATGAAAATAAGGATGTCTTTTTCCCATCTAAGTTTCCAGACCCCCTAAATTCTAAGCGCCACAGTGTTGCTGAGATGTGTGACCCCCACCATCTCTGAACTTCAGTGATTCTGTCGTCTCCCAGACGCAGGGTCAGAGTTGCATGACACCTAGCGCCTGCAGGGGGCGGGTTGGGGGGGCGCTGACGAGGCTCCGAGGGCTCTGACCCTGATTCTGAGGGCAGAGTGGGGACAGGTCGCCCTTGAGGACAGGTCTTTCTGAGCCAAGAGACCCCCCAGTCAGTCGCCTGGTTTGCATTTATGTTGAGAAATGACAGCCAGCAGGGCCCTGGCAGGTGGGTGAGGCTGAGCCAAGCCGGGGTCTGCAGGGAAGCACCTCGTCCTCACGACACCCACATATTGAGTGAATCTGTGACATGTGAGCTAAGGGCCCAGGATTTTGCTGACCAGCTTCTCTCCCTATCAAAGCCGCATGGGGAATACAGTGGGCAGGAGATGGCCTAATGAGCGAGGAACCAGAATAAAGCAATGAAAGGACTTTCTAAAAGCACCTCTGGATGAGGAGAGACAGAGTTGCCACGCGTAGCCTTATCCCCGAAAGCGCCATCCCGGAGTCCACTTGGCCTGCACTGGACTCCAGCTCAGGGTATGTGGGCTCCACGCTGCCCACCGCCCCCTGGGCTCCTCCTCTGGGCCCGCCCGGCCTGCTGCAGGAGAGGAAGGCAGGGTGGGAAGGAGCCAGTCTCGGGGACAGAGCACGCACGTGAGTGGCCACCGCTATGGGGCACCACGCAGGACGGAAGTCCAGGAGCAAGGAGGAAGGCTGAGGGGGAGGGAGGCGCAGCAGAGCAGGGGGCACTGGCTGTGGATGCCAGGCCCTGGCACAGGCACCCCCCCCCCAATAATCCTGATCATTACAAACTACTGTCATCCAGAAGACCACAGGATGGCTGGATAGAAAGAGATTTACTGGCGTTGTCAGTCTGCAAACCAGGGAGAGAGTCCCCGCTGCGTGCCGCAGGTGCTCTGCTTCGAAGAGAGGAAGGGCAGAGTGGGTTCTGTACCCCACAAGGGCACCACTACACAGCAGGGTCATGCAGACTCAGCAGGTCTGGGGAGCTATACGCATTTATGAGGAGAGCCAAGCCCATGTGCAGTGAACATGTATGTAAAATGTGTCCCATGTTCGCTTTGGGGCAGGGTTTTAGCATTGAAATGGGGTGGAATTTGGCTCCCTGTCATCAAAAGGTGAACAACAGGACACAAAACCATTTGTGTGCAGCCTCGATAAGGGACTGAAACTGGACCGAGGTCAGCAGTTGTTTGTCGGGCGGGTCCTCTGTGCAGCCAGAGCTGCCGGGGTCTTGGCTGTCAGTCAGCGTCGACAGCTCCTGTTGGCAGGGAGTTTAGCCTCAGGAATCTAGAAATGTGCCACCCAGCCAGACCCCGACCTCTCGACCGGTAGGTAACTTGAATTCCTTGACCCTCGAGTCCGTCTTAGTTGATAAAGGGACGTCTATTTTGGTCTTTCAGACCACACTATGAAGAAGCCATTGAGCCCATTTCACCACTGGGGAAACTGAGGTTCTGATAAGCGAAGCCAGGTGCCCAACTTACTAGCACAGCACTCAGTAGAGCACCAAGGCCGTGACTGTCCTCTTCCTGGTACCATGGAGGGGCCCTGGCACAGAGCTGCGGGGACAGGAGGTGATGGGAAGGAAGGCAGGCCTTCGGGGGCGGCCAGGGGAGGGGGAGTGATCCTTGTCGTTAACAGGGAGAGCTGGGGATGGCCGCTCACTGGGGGCTGGAGGACAGGAGGCTCCGGGCCTTGTGTGAGGGAAGAGGGAGGCCTTGGAGCCGGCGAGACACAGCCTCAGTGCCGGGCCCTGCCACTTAGCACCTGTGTCAGCTTAGCAAAGTCATTGAGCCTGGTTCGTAAAAGGGGACCCAGCTGCTCACCTTGCAAGATTATCATTCAGATTAGGGTGCAGCGTGGGAAGCCCCTCCCCAGCAAGGCTGGCCCAGGGCTGCAGCTCCCGAGAGCCTGCCCAGGGCTTCGCCTGCAGGCCTGGGGGACACAGGGAGGCTGTCCGGAGGGCAGGGGGCTGGAGCAGGGGACCAGTGGGATTTCCATTAGAGACGCCGAGTCTTCTGCTACTATGTGATGGTGCAGGGTGAGGGAATAAGGACTAGGTGGAGGTGTGAGCCCCGCAGTCACACATCCCAGAAGTGACATCAGAGGTTACAGGAGAGGGAAACGGCAGAGAGCGTGATGTCGGGACCATGAAAACACAGATCCAACATGAAGACAATTACGTGGCCAGGACAGAGAGACCACTGGCAAGGTAGGGTCAGCAGGTGAAAGGCACAACCAAACTAGGTGGCCCGGCTGGCCTGGCCAGAGTGAACGTGAGCTCTGAGGAAGCAGTGCCTGCATTTACAGCCAGGAAGTCGGGCAGATGCAAGCAGGGCCTCTGGTGGAAATGTCCTCCTCACTTGAGGAACACGTGGCTGCTGGCTCAGTGCAGACACTGGGAAGGACCTGAGCGGCCAGGGCTGAGCCGAGGGCAGCGTGGGCAGCTGCCCTCCCCCTCCCCCTCCCCCACCCCACTGCACCAGGGGTTTCGAGGCTCTCTGCACTTTAGGGGTTTGAGAGAAACCCAAGGTTTTAGAGCTGAAGATGTGGAATTTGGCCAGCGGGTCACAGGGGCCTTGGCAGTGACAGCCACGCTGACTGCACACTTCACGGGCTTCACTGTATCACTCATTTTATCACGTAAGTGGCCAAGCAGAGGCACCTACAATAGGCTAAATGTTTGTGTCCCCCCCAAACTCCTATGTTGAAATGCTACCCCCGTGGGGGCTGGGCCTAGAAGAAAGGCTGGATGGAAAGAACGTGAGCAGGTGAATGAGGGCCAGGCGAAAACACCTGCCCGAAGCTGCTTGTTTGCTGTGTGCAAAGTTCAGCTGAAAACAGCTGACCTGTATGGAAGCTGTTAAAGAAATTAGCAAATGGCACTGACCTTTTGCACATGTCCTTGGCATTAAATACGGGAAGGACCTTAGCTAAGGAGGGCATTTTCTCCTTCAGACTTTGGTCTCTCCCCTTCTCTCTCAACACTATGTGTTTCGGGTAATTATTCCTTTGCTACTGAGCTCAGAGCGAAAAGCTGCCGCTACAGCCCCACAAGGTGGTGGTGCTGGGAGGTGGGGCCTTTGGGACTTGGTGAGGTCATGGGGGTGGAGCCCCATGAACGGGGTTAGTGCCCTTATAAAAGGGGCCCGGACAGCTCTCTGGCCCTCTCCTCCGTGTGAGGACGCAATGAGAAGTCGGCTGTCTGCACCCTTAAGGGGGCTCTCACCCGAACCTGAGCTCACGGGCTCCCTGATCTCGGACTTCCAGCCTCCGCAATGGTGAGAATAAGTTTCTGTTGTTGATGAGCCACCCGGTCTGCGGTGCTTTGCTGTAGCAGCCTGGCCTAAGACACCCCCCCCTACAGATGTCCAGCTTCGGGCAGCAGGGGGAGGCCAATGTCCCCACAGTGTTGGTGGAAGGAGAGAGAGGGGAGGAAGGGAGTGTGGGCCCCACCTACCCCAAGGGAAGCCTGCCCCGCCCTGGCCGGCCCCAAGTACAGCTCCCCTGGCAGATGGCAGACACTCGTGAGGGCCACGTGCCGTGAGACATGTGAAGCTACAGAGTGACGTCACTAAGCCACGTATGTCAGCTTTTCAGAAGTTAAAAATAAGCGTTTGGGCCTTGTTATGGGCCAAATTTCATCCCCCCAAAATTCCTATGTTGAAGTCCTAACCCCAGCACATCAGAGTGTGGCTACATTTGGAGACAGGGCCTTTAAAGCGGAGCTGAAGTTAAAAAGGTCTCTAGGGCGGTCCCTAATCCAGTGTGAGGTCTGACTGGGGTCCTTAGGAGGGGATCAGGACACAGACACACAAAGGGAGGACCATGTGAGGACACAGGGAGAAGACAGCCACCCACAAGCCAAGTGGGGAGAGGGGCCTCCGGAGAAACCAACCCTGCTGACACCTTGATCTTGGACTCCCACCCTCTGGGACTGTGTGTTGTTTAAGCCACACGGTCTGTGCTGCAGCTCCTGCAGGTCCGAACCAAATGTCTGCAGAGAGTTCACATGTGTGTCCATATGGCTGGCCCTCAGCACTGGACAGGGCCTCGAAGGTCATAGCCCATGACATGCCCTGTAGCACCCCGATCCTCCTTCCCATATCCTAACCTGTGTTCCAGCATCCGCAGGGAGCTGTGGTTAGGCTGGCAGCTTAGAAGGAGTTCGTTCACTGAGCACCTGCAGTTGTCCAGAAACTACAGTAACTGTTCAGCGACTGTTCTCATTCGTGCTCACTTCTGTTTGGAACAGATGCACAAAGTGGGGCCTAGAAAGCTTAAGTCTTATTTGAGTCACATTGCAGAACAGGAATTGGAACTCAGTTCTTAAACTTCAAAATCCTGCTCTTCATATGACACTTGCACTTCTCCAACCTTGGTGCACATCACAATTACTTTAAGAGTTAAACAACAGCAACAACAATGACTGATGCCCATACCCAGCCAGGGGAGCTAAGTATTGCTGTGTTTGCAAAGTTCCCCCGGGGTCGGGAACCAAATCAGTGCTTCTCAAACTTCAGTGGGCAACAGAATCTCCAGGAGGGCTTGTTAAAACAGATTCCTGGGCCTCACCCTACTCCCTCCCCCAGCTGATTTTCTGATTCAGCAGGTCTGGGGTGGGGCCTGAGAGTATATATTTCTAACAAGATCCAAGGTGATGTTGATGCTGCCGGCCCAGGGACCACACTTTGAGGAGCAAGGCACTTAAAGCAGCTGTGGCTGGTTTGACAGCCCTTGTTAGACAATAGGAAGTCCCCACACTTCGTATTAAAAGATTTTTACTGAGTCACACAGTGGCATTGAGAAGCAGGAGACGGTAGTGTTCAGACTGTGGGTTCCGGAGCCAGATGCTTTCAGGAGCTCGAATGTGGCCTCTGGTCACATGACCTGACTCACACAATCTCGGTGCTCTCTGAGCCGTGTCTTCATTGGTTAAACGGGGGTGTGAAATTAACAAAGGTAGAGGAGCAGGAGAGCGTGATTCTCCTACGTTCCCGCACTGTGACCTGCCGCATCAGAAACCATCTGTCTGCTTCTGCTGCTCGGAGGGATTTAATATCACAGATCTGCGCTTTTGCGGTTTCAATTTGAAATGTTTGCGTTCAGAGGCCTTTGAGTGACAGACTTATTTAAAAATCAAAGTAAGTAATAAAATGAATAAGGGTTGCGCAGAGTATTCAAATACAGACGGTGAGAGCTTCATGGGGGTGAAGAATCAGGACTTGATCTAAACAGTGACTCGGAAAACGGGATCTCTAGTGGCCCCTGAGCTCGGAGCCGAGGCTGCTGGCTTCCTCTCTGAACTTCAGAAAAAAAATCTGCGTGTAACACACCGAAACACACACCTCTGACCTCTGTGCTTCTTCTCTTGGATCAAAGATTCGGTTGATAAATAAAATTATATAGGCCAGGCCATCCCTCTCCACCTTACCAGAAGGGCAAGGAAATAGAGCTATTAGGTGCGTTTAAGAAATCATTTTAGTACAAATTCTTCCTTCGATCTATTTTGGTAGTAGCTTCATTGTTTTGTTTGGATCAACTCTTTAACACATTGCCACACTAGGCAAAACATTTTTTTCCCGGGACCATGCTGTTTTATTATGAAGATAGAATAAAAACTTTAAAAACAAAATGATCCTTTCTAATTTAATGAAAAATTTGTTATTTTTTATTGTTTTCTGTGCATGAGTTGTATGCAACTCATGTGGCGCTAGAATCAATTTTTACGCTGCTCACCAGTTGAGTTGTATGTGACTCACGACATCCTTACTGAATTTGTTTTGGAGAATTGAGTCTTCATGTTTCATGAGGACCTGGGCTCAAAACTAGTGTGAGTTAAATACAACTCACATGGCAGTAAATGTGTAAGGAAGCGGATGGGTTTAGGGTCTGCTCTCCAGGAGCAGCAGTGGGGGAAGTGGTCACACTGTTCCTCTTTTTGGGTGGCTGCTCTGTGCCTCTCACGCTGGGAGGCAGCTTTGCAGACAGGCCTCCCTGAACTGTCTCTTTGTTATTCTAATAAAGGCACAGCCTCTGTTCCCACCCCTGGATGATCGGGGGGAGGCCAGGTGCGGAAGGGGAGGGAATGGGTTTCTGAGGTGCCAGGGACCATCCTCCATGTCCTCCCCTCGCCACCAGGGACGAGAGGGATGACGGATCCCGCCAGGTGTGCTCTGAGAGGGGGCTGAATGCTCTTGTTCGTCAAAAGTCTCATTTCATGGTTTTTCAGTCTGGCAGCTTGAGTCTCACGTACCTGACTGAATTCCATTAGGCACCTGGCTCTCTCCCAATCTCTTCATTTCTCTCTCTGAAAACTCAGATGTTTTCATCCCCAAAACACTTCTTTTGTGTTAGCCAAGGTGGCTCAAAAGGCAGAAAATCCAAATCGTGAGGCACGTCTCCACACTAGGAAGTGCACGATTCCAGGAGAGTTCCTCTGACGTGTCAGTGGGTTAGCCACTTAAGCAAGGGCCAGATGGAAGTTTCCCGGACACAGCCTGCGGTTCGGTGGTCTGGGTCCACAGCCAGGTCTCACCAGGAGAGCCTGCCTGGCTGACGAAATGGAGAGATTTTAAAAAGCTCCCCTCCCTAAAGCATCCCCACCTGCCCTGCTGTCCTGTCGCCTGTGGTATCAGTATTAAAATCGCTTGTCCCTTGATGTATCCTGCTAAGATGTGTCTCCCAGAAGGGAGAACCACATAGTTCATTAACTTGGTTCTTAAGCGGCATTAACTTGGCTCATCAGCTACTAACTAGCCCCAGGCCGCCCTGGTAACCAGAGGATGGCCTCACAGCTAATGGGAGAAGGCAAAGACCTGTACGGGCCGCCCACGCTGTGTCCCTGGAAGGACAGGACGGTGCCCTCCTGCCCAGAGGTGCAGTCGTGCTGCTCTAGTGGAAGGAGCCTGTGCTGCTGACACCCAGCCCAGGGCTCTTCTGTCTGTCACCCTATTGTCGTGGAAATGGAGAGCTCCTCCCCCATCCCAATAAGCTCACAAATGCTTTTTCCTGAGACACTTTGCATGCAGGCATTTTCCTGTTAGGAAAACACATGGATTCTCACTGCCCACGAGATGAAACCAAACGCAAGCTGGGTCCAAGCTAGAGGGCTGTGAGCTCCATGGGGCTCCGAGGACGTGGGACAGATCTGTTTTGAGGAGGAGGGGCCTGTAAACAGGGGGTGAGCAGGGTGAAGGCAGCTGTAGAGGAATCTGGAGAGAAGCCAGAAGTTAGCATGAGAACCGACTCCAGCCCCGTTAACCTCTCAGCCCGAGGACCCCAGATTGCTGTGGCCGTGTCGTGGCGGTTATGTGGAAGGAGTGGATCCCAGGAGCTTTCACACCAGGAGGCCCCTGGCTAACCTGCCTCTGTCCTCATCCTGCAGACATATGCTGGCTTCTTCAAAGCACATCTGAGTCTGGGTCTTTCCAATGCGCCATTTGTGGGAAGACTATGGAAAGGACCGGGCAAGAGGCAGCCGGCGGGGATGTCATTCGTGCAGGACTCTGTAATGTCTCCACACAGGAAAGTCCACTCCAGAGGGGGCAGGATGACCATGGACTTGCTCAGACCTGGTGGCCTGACAGGTGCTGTGGGCAAATAGGTGAAGTGCTTTAGGACACGCTGGTGCCCCTCAATCCTTAGCCTGCTCCCAAGCATTCAGGGAAAGTGGCCTGAACAGTGGCTGGCATGGCCACATTTGCTGAGGAGGGAGGGAATGAAACGGCTCGTGGTGAGCTGCTCAGAGACCGCAAGTCCAGTTCAAAGTCAGCTCTGCCTGTCTTCATATCCTGCTCGTGACATCAGCCAGGGCAGTGCCACAGGCCGGAAAGAAGGGAGCGGCCAGATAGCTTGGTTCCATAAGGGCCAGGGGGCTGAGTAGTGATCATCCGTCAGGTTTGTCTTGGCGATAACGAAGATACAATTATGCTAAAGATGTTATGCTCTTAGAGAGGAATACGCTTTGATACACCTGACACAGTAACATCAACTGACACTTGCATGGTACTTACCGAGTAACAGTAAGTACTAGACTGAGTAACAGCACACAAAGATCTCAGGTCCTCGTCCCTGGCATCGGAGCCACAGACCCACAGGGCGGCGCCTCAGGCCACAGAGGACTCTTCCCTGACCCTGAAGCTTAATGGAACCTGCCCTGCTGGATCCCTCAATGGCTTGGGACTCGTGACTCCTTCCTTTCGTTTCCACCTTTTAGAATGGGCGTCTCTGTAACTGTTATACCATGCCTACCCCACTGTCGCGTTTTGGAATAAATAAGTTGTTTTCCAGTTTCACATGTCCAGAGATAGAGAGGATTTTTTCTCCAGGAAGGATCAGATCCAGAGTCTAAATCGTATCTAAATTAGATGATATGATTTATGATTTGGGAGTTTTGAGCTGGTGAGATTTAGCGGAGATTTTGGAGTGGAGTTGATGCTGTAGTAAATTGAGACTTTTGTGGACATTGGGATGAGGGGAATATATTTTGCATGTGGGCTGGACATGAATTTTGGTGGACCTGAGTTTGGCTTCTGGTGGGCTGAATAATGGCCCACCCAAGGATATTAGTCCCTAATTCCTGGAGCCTTAAATATTACCTTATACAGTAAAAATGTCTTTGTAAGTGTGATTAATTTAAGGATCTTTACATGGATATTGTCCAAGTGGGCTTTAAATCCGACCACAAGTGTCCTTATAAAAGAGAGCCAGACGGAGATTTGACATAGTAACAGAAAAAAAATCCAAACTCTGTAAAATAATTTAAAGAGGTTTATTCTGAGCCAAATATGTGTGACTGTGGCCCGAGAAGCCACACTCAAGAAGCCTTGAGTGGTCCCCAGATGGTCAGGTTACAGTTTGGTTTTATACATTTTAGGGAGACAGAAATTGCAGGTAAAATTCATAAATCAATACATGGAAGGTGTACACTGGTTTAGCATGAAAAGGTTGGACATCTCCAGGTGGGGCTTACAAGTTATAGGAGGATTCAAAGATTCTGTGATTTGTAATTGGTTAAAGAAACAAAGCTTTGTCTAAAGGCTTGGAATCAGTAAGGAATGTTAGTTTAAGTCTGTTAATCACAGAGCAAAATGCAATATACTCAAAGTGATCTGTTAAGCAAATTGATGGCTTGCAGGTGTGAAACCTTCGCCTTGCACGGCCTTAGGCCCAGTTTGCAATTAGTCCAAACTCCAAAAGGGAGGGGGTATAATGAGGCGTGTCTGACCTCCCTTCCCTTCATGGCCAGGAACTCAGTTTTAGGGTTTTCTGGGGTCCCCTCAGCCAAGAAGGGTTTGTTCAGTTCAGTTGGCTGGGGGTGGGGTTAGGATTTTGTTTGTCATTGGCAGACACACCCACAGAGAAGGCAACCTGCAGATAAAGGTATAAACTGGAGTGATGTGGCCACAAGCTAAGGAACACCAAGAAATGCCAGCAGCACTAGAAGTTAGACAAGGCAAAGAACAGGTTCTCCCTGAGAGCCCCTGGAGGGACACAGCCCTGTTGACACTTGACCTCAGAATTCTAGCCTCCAGAATTGTGAGAGAACAAGTTTCTGTTGTCCTAGGCCACCAAGATCTTGGTAATTTCTTGTAGCCACTCTAGGAAATGAAGACTGCCCTTTACCAAGCGTTTCCACGTACTTTGCCTCATCCAATAATGCAGATAGAGAGCTTGGCAGTGTCGGCCCCGAGAGAGCACGCAGACTCTCCCAGGTACTCTGTGAAGTGGGTCATCTTCTTCCTCTAAAAGATGAGGAACCAGGGCTCAAGGGGATCCAGAGTGCATGAGATCAGAGTCCACAACACAGCGTGGGTTGGAATTCACAAGTTCTGACGCCATGGCCAGAGCTCCTCCCTCCACATGGCATGTGGCCTGTCACTCTGAGGACCAGGCCCTGCCTCCATCACCTTTAAATGCAGGGTCAGCCTCAGGGAGGGCAGACGGGGTGTGCGGGGCCGGAGAAGGGTTCACCTGGAGGGAGGGTCCACTTTCCCTGTGCTTGCAAACTGCCCCTCCCTGTCACCATGCTGGGCACAAGGCTCCTCCCAGCAGACAGATCACAATTTACCTGTCTGTGTCACAATCCTTCTTTGTTTAGGTGACAGATAAACTAAGCTGGGCAAAGTCAAGGGCTTCACCTGAGACTATGTCTATGATTATGTATGATTGTCATTTGCATAGTCTTTTTTTTTTTTTTAAGACAGTCTTGCTCTATCACCCAGGTGGAGTGCAGTGGTGTCATCATAGCTCACTGCAACCTCAAACTCCTGGGCTCAAGGAATCCTCCTGCCTCAGCCTCCCGAGTAGCTGGTACTAGAGGTGTGCACCACCAAGCCCGGCTAATCTTTCTATTTTTAGTAGAAAAAATAGAAAGACCACTCAGGCTGAAATAGAACAACTCAGGCTGGTCTTGAGCTCAAGCAATCCTCCTGCTTCAGCCTCCCAGTGTGCTAGGATTACAGGCATGAGCCACCACGCCCGGCCTGCATAGTCCTTTAAAAATTTCATTTGACTTGCTGTTCTCACAAACACAGGGAGAAATGAGGCGTGTTTCCTTGAATTGGAAACACAAAAAGCAGGTCTCCAAGCTGACCTCTACCCACACATTTAGAAAAGGCAAAAGTGGGCACTCTGGTGTGACCCGTCCCCAGGTTCTTACTCTTTCTGTTAAACCCTATTCCCTCTGCTCTTCTCCAAAGCCAGTCCCACAGACACAATAAGTGCTGCTAACACTGCACTTACTGAGAAACTCCTGTGTGTCCCAACTGCCCTTGAAATCCCTCTGGGGCCTGCCATCCCCCTATGTCAGTTTCCTGTTGTTGCTGTAACAAATGACCCAGACCTGGTGGCTTAAACAGCGCGGACGTAGTTTCTTGTAGCTCTGGAAGTCAGAAGTCTGATGTGGGTCTCACTGGGCTAAAATCAAGGTGTGCGGGGCTGCTTTACTTTCCGGAGGCTCTAAGGGAGGGTTCCACTCATGCTTGCTGCAGCCTCTAGAGGTTGTCCATGTCCCTTGGTTTATGGCCCTGTCCCCATCATCAAAGCCAGCAACACTGCACCTCCTGCATTTTTTCTGTAGCCACAGCTCTCTCTGTGAACGCAGCTGGGAAAGGTTCTCACCGGTTCTCACTTGGAAAGTCCTTTGCGATGACATTGGGCCCACCGGGATAATCCCGGCTCCTTGCCCCATCTCGAGGTCACCTCATTAGCAACCTCGACTCCA
>RJWJ010035010.1:0-16874 GCA_004363605.1 Indri indri
TTAGCACAGAGCAGGCCTGCTGCACGATAGTGACCTGCCACCAGTCCAGGGCCTGATATGGGCTGTCAGTAGCAAACCTGGCTTAACAGACCTTGTCCCCTGGGAAGAATGACATGCAAATCTCCTGATCCAATCTTATTCCATGCTCCAACGAAATTTCATTGGAAAAAATTTTATTGAAAAAAATTGTACAAATAAGTTCTCCATTTGACAGCAACAAAGGCTCATGTTTCCCCTTCCCTCCCCATCGTTGAAAAACTAAAAAAGGAAAAAACAAAAACGAAAAGTTCGCCCCTGTGATGTCCGATGCGATGCTCTTGACCAGAGTCTGCCCCGGAGCCCCTGCTGTGAGCTCTGCCCGGTCCCCCTCACTGGGGCCGGGGTCGCTCTGGGGTGCCTGGTCCCGGGGCTGCAGCACCTAGTTTTGTAGTTGAGGGAAGTTGTGAGAGGTTGGGGTAGAGCCGGGGAGGGGGCTGAGGTGGCGGCAGTGTCAGGAGACGAGGCGGGCTGAACCCCCAGCTCCATCCCCTCTCACAGCCGAGAAGGTACATGGCTTAAATATGAACACTGATTGAGGCGGCTTGACCTAGGACTTGGAGGGCCGGCAGGGCGACTGCTGCCCCGGTCCCACAGGCTGTGGAATCTCCGGGCTCAGCATCATGATCTCTGGGGGCCACGTCCCAGTGGAGTGAATTTCAGCTGGGAAGGTCTGCTCATACACATGGGAACCCTAGTCTGTTTCTCCACCCCCACCCCATGGAATATCCAAGGCTGGTACCTCAGCTCCCCCACCCCAATAGCACCCATGATGTCTCAGGAGCCTTTGGCTGCTTCCTGTCATCCCATGCCCACCCTGGGGCCCTACAACTCGTCTCGCATCTTGTCGCCCTTGGGCCGGACCAGGCGCCCGATGAACAGCAGGGAGCCACTCTGGGTGTCTCGCACCAGGAAGATGAAGGGGTGGTCGGCGTAGAACAGCTTAGGGCTGCGCAGCTCCTCGCGCCCATAGATGTCCTGGTCAAAGGGGTTGCCCTCTGTGTCCCACTCGAAGGCGGTGGCATGGAACACGCTGGCCAGGTACAGGTCCTTCTTGCCCGACATGCGTGACAAGTCTGCCTTGTTCTTGTCGATGGCCTCGGTCAGGCCCAGCCCAGCCAGGTGTTTCTGCGGGACCAGGCGGGTGCCAGGTGAGGCCTCAGCACACCAGGCTCCTGCACCTCACCCTCTACTTGCACCACCCTGACTGCCCCTCAGAGAGGAGATAACACTGCCCTGGCCACCATCTGTGTGCCAGGCATGGCTCTGGACACCTCAATCCTCGCTGCAAGCCTGGAAGGGCTTCTAATGGCCACTGCACAGATGAGGAAACTGAGACTCAGAAAAACAAGTCAGAATTGAGCCCCAGCACTGCCCAGCAATCTTGAGCAGTGCTTCCCAAAGTGTGGCACCGCCGGGAGCTTGCCCGACCCTGGCCCCGAAGCTCAGGCCTGCCGAACCAGAATCTCTGCAGCCCGGAGACTTTCTAACAACCCCCCAGGTGATTCTCAGCACACTCAAGTTTGAGAAGGACTGATCTAGGACAGCTGTGTCCACATCGCTCTGGGGCTTAAAATCTTTCCAGAGTGATACAATGCCTGGGGGTTGCTTCAAAATAATCTGTTGTGGGAGGAACGGGTGTATGCGAATCACCATTAGCTACGCGCAGATGATGCCTGAAGCTGGGTGATGAATACTTGGGGGCTTATTATACTAAGCTCTCTATTTTTAATGTATTTTTACAATGTTCCACGTAAAAAGTTCACACACACACACGCCCCTTTTCCGTGGCTCTGCACGGATCTCAGAAGCTGCACACAAGCTCTTTAATATATGACCTGTGCCACCGCCTCCAGCCACATCCCTTTGAACGCCACACCCTGCTCTCAGACAGCCTGGATGAACAACCTGCATCCTAGACGGCTCTCCCCTCACCCATTGGGACTCTTCCGACACCACTTCTTCCAGCAGGCCTTCCCTAGCTCACAAGGTGAGTGGTGCCTCCCTGGGGTCTCAGCACCCCTCGACCTCCCTGCCTATCGGCCTGGTCCTGTCTCTCCCACCTGGCCAGGAGCTCCCTGAAGGCAGGACCCATGGAGGGCTCTTGGTGGCTGTCAGTGAAGGACAGACGCCAGTAAAGGACCACGGGCTGAGTGAATAGCAGCCTGCAGGCCCCGGACTCCTGCGGGACAGTCTCTGCCTCCCCAGCATGCCAAACAGGCACTAGGCCTGGGCGCCTGAGACTCGCAGAGTCCTGGGACAGGCATTCTAGGTAGGCACAGCTACTCCAGTCCCAATGGCCTCACGCAAGTCATCCACCTCAAATTCCCTGGCTCAGTCTACCCCACGGACTGGCTGGTAGTGGCTCTACTGAGGTTCCAGACACGGGAGAAACAATGGGAGACGGGAGTCGGACAATGGCCATTCGAGAATGGGCTGGAGAAGGATCGGGGCCAGGCCCAGGAGCGAGTTGGGAACGACCGCTCTCCGGAAACTCCCAGTGTCTAAAACAGACCAGTACGAGCCCCATTCATCTCTGGTTTAGAGCCTAAGCCCCATTTCATTTTAAGCTTTCTCTCCCCAAGCTGTCTTGGCAGCAAGTCTGAGTTTATCTTGTGAGTGAGAAGCCTGCCAAGGAAGCATTTCTGGCATCCAAGGTAAGAATGAATGGAAGTTTCCTCATTTGGGTAGGCCGACAACCTCTCTCCCCTGTTTGACAGAAAGGCCACCATGTTTCCACCTTGAGGTCTCGTCGTAGCCTACCACTTACGAGCCAAGGGGACCTTAGGGAGTCACTGCTTCTCTCCAAGCCTCTGCCCACCACCCTGAGTGGTCTTGAGCACGGGTGTTAAGTTTCTGGCCATCCTAGGTGACCCATGGGTACTAGTCTTATTACTGTATGGTGGATAATCCGGCTTGAACAATCTATAACTGGGACACTTCACACTTCAGAGGCAGTGAGCGCAGTGACTAAGGGCTAGCTCTGATGCAGGATGTCTGCATTACTGGCTGTGTGACTTTGGATGGGTTATTTAACCTTTCTGAGTCTCAATTTCCACATCTGTAAGATAAAGTTTATAGTCCTACCTAAGAAAGTTGTTTTGAGGATTCGAAGAGTAAAATACAGAAACAGTGCTTAGAAGAATGCCTGGCACCCAGCAAGTGGTCAGGTGTACTGCGCTGCTGGTATCGTCATCACCTTCCCAAGGGCAGGGCCCACGCCTCCTCCCCCGGCCCCCCACAGCAGAGCCCAGCACTGCCTGGACACCCAGGGGGGGCTCAGGACAGACCTGCTGAACTGGTGGATGGGCGCCCCAAGACCTCCCCCAGCCCCAAGCCCTGCAGGCGCCCAAGTTGGGCCACCCCTCACCTGCAGGTCGTGGGTCACCTCCACCACGCCCTTGGGCAGTGAGATGGCGACGGCCTTCTTCTGCATCTTCCCCATCCAGGCCTTCAGCTGCTCCTTGGTCAGCAGCTTTTCCAGGCGCTCGAGGGGCTCCACGTGGTGAGGCATGAGGATGATGAGGCTGGAGAGCTTGTGGGCCAGGGGCATCTCCACAATTTGCAGCTTTTCCTTCTCGTCGTCATAGTAGTTGTAGAGGCCTGGGAGGAGGGCAGAGAGGGCGCTGGGCAGGCTGTGGGGTGGGGGTAGGCCAGACCCTGAGCACCCTCGGACCCCTGCCTTGAGCCCCGGCTTACAGGGGGCTCACCTACCTGTCCTGTGCATCATCATGACGCCCACGGTATAGGAACGAGTCACCATGAAGCCGCGGTTGTCCACCATCTTGTGGTGGAACCTCTCGTCCCAGTGTGCTGTGGTGGGGGCAGAACACAGGGTCAGAGACACGTACCCCCCAGACACAATCACAGCCCATAGCCACTCCCAACTGCACAGCCTGGATGTATCCCTGCCATCGGCCTTTTTCCCTTCTTTGGGGCCCAGCTGCAGCCCACCTTCCCCCGAGCACCCAGCCCACAGAGTACATGATCCCTGCTTTGGATGAGGGGGCCTTGGCCCCAGGACACGCTGTCTAAGGATGTGGTATCTGGCTGCTCCCACACGACAGAGAATTAATTCCACCCTCAGCTCAGCCACCTCCATGTCCAGCACCTGCCCTTCCCCAAATACTTGTCAGGTATTTGGGAAACATGCTGAGCTGGGCTTTCTACCCCACCCAGTAACTGAGGGGGTCTGTGCCCTGGTAGGGAGTGTCCCGTGACCACCCTTCATTCTTGTCTGCAAATTCTGTCTCTGTGGCCAGAAAATAACCAAAAAATCAGTGTATGACAGGGGCCTGAGCGCTGACCCTACTCACAACCAGACCTGTGTTCCCTCCAGGCTCAGCCACTGTCCTAGCTTGGTCTCATTTGGAAAATGAGGGTCATCTCATCCTCGCAGCAAACTATGAGAACACCAGTATCTACATAGGTACTCGCAAACGCTAACGAAATATGAACCCTGGGTCTAATCTGCAATCCAATACAGACGCATCTGGCCTGAGGCCTGGCACTGCCCCTCCTAGCTGAGCCTCAGTTTCCTCACCTGTGCAATGAAGGCCACACTGACCCCCAGGTAAGGATTAGGGGCCTTTCTCCAGCTCACTACTGGAGAACTGACTGTTAAATTGTATCCATTCCAAGGCATACAAGGAATAGCACTGGATGGATGAAATGTGGTAGCAGCACATTCCCTGGAGGCTCTGAGGGCTTGGCTCCCTGTCCCATTGCTCTAGACACACCACTGGCTATGCCTCAGCCTCTCTGAGTCCAGTTTCTGGCACATAAAGAGGGTTTAGTGACAGTCCTGCCTCTGCAAAGAATCAAGCACAAGGAATGCTGTCCTGACTCCCGTGGGGGGCTCCTGGGAGGAGGAGGAGGAGGTCCCACGTCTGCACCCCTGACTTACGCTTGAAAAACATGGCGTTGACGAGCAGGGCGCCGTCGGTGCGCTCCACGTCCTTGGTGACCTCGGGCAGCTTGCCGTCGGTGGTCTGCGAGGCCCACTCATTGATGGACTGCAGCGCGCTGCGCTTGTCGCGGAAGTTGATCTTGGAGTGCTCACAGTTGTAGTGCTGCTTGCTGCTGCGCACGAAGTCGTCGGCAAAGCTCACCGAGCTGGGCCCGTACAGGCGGCTGCCCAGCTTCCAGGTCACGTTGCGCGCCGTGGAGTTGCTGAGCGAGCGCAGCAGCTCGCCCAGGCCCGTGTGCACCTCCTCGTCGCGCAGCTGCTCAGCGCTCAGCACCGCCTTGGCCTGCGACGCCGTGGCCGCCTTGCCACCCAGCGACACAAGTCCCAGAGACGAGGCCACCACCACAGGTGACAGCAGGATGTTCTCCACCGCCTGGTCCTTGGCCATGGCCTGGTACAGGCTGAAGGCCAGGCCAGCGCTGCTCTCGGCCAGCGTGGTTGCTTTGTGGCTCAGCTTCTCCGAGGTGCCGGGGGCTGCCGCGGCTGCAGGTTTCTTCACCTCGGCCGCCAGGGCCAGGGCCAGGGCCAGAAGGCAGAAGGTGCTGAGGAGCAGCAGGGAGTGCATGGCTGGGAGGTGGGTTTCGTGCACCGCAGTGGACCTGTGAGGGCGACACAGAGAGGGTGGCCTTGAGGCCCTAGGCCTTCCTACCCAACAACCTCCCTGGCCCTGAGGCTGCCACCACGTCCCTGGCAATTGGAGTAGGAGAGCCTGCAGTCCAGGAAGCCCAGACCTGACCCAGGGCTGCCAGCCTCTCAGAGGCCTTCTGTGACCTCCCTATCCAAAGCCGGGTTCCCAGCAAGTCACCGCCAGACCACGCTACTGATTTCCTGCACTGGACATCCAACGCTTAAATTTATTATGTTTTTTATGTATTTATTCTTGCTCTAAGTAGGCTGTGGCCTCCAGGACAGGAAGCCTAGCCCATCTGCTTCCCCGCTGTATACTCAGTGCTTGGCACATAATAGGCCTCAGGGCCTCCTGAGCAATACAGGGCCACTTGGCCACACCTGGGGTGCTCAGTTTATACAGCGGTCAGCCCTGATCTCACATGACCCTGGGGGTGCTTTTCCAGTGAGAAAAAGCAGCAGCTAGGCTGAGTGTCTGCAGAAAGCCCGGATGCCTGGGCAGAGGATGTCCTGAGGGACAGAGTGGACACAGCGGTAGGCCTGCCCCACCCCCATGCCCTTTATTCTGCGCTGGGATGTTAATGAGTCACTGGCTGGTTCACTCATTAAATGAGGGAGCCCAGGTGCTCCACTCTGCTGCCCCAAGGTGACCTTCAGTGTGTCTGTGTGTGTGTCCACCCACCCTCAGTCTCCCTTTTCCAAGCTGCAGGGTCTAGGTCTCCACCTCCCAAGGCCTCTGTCTGGGCAGGAACTTGGCATGCCCATCCGCCCACAGCCCCTGGACCAGATGGGAAATCCCTGGGACAAAAGCTCCTGGGACCAACTCCTGTAGGGGGTGGGGAGGTGTTCCTGACATAGCAGCAAGGACAGGATACTAGGAAGGCGGTGAGTCACAGCTCAACAGAGCAGTGCCCCACTCCCACCACCAAGGCTAGCCAGATGTGTGTTCAACCTCCCAGGGAGCTGGAGCCACATCAGGTTCCATTCTCCTCTCCCATCTGACAGCCTGCCACACAGGCCATCTCCTCCACGGCTTCGGGGTTAGCCTCAGGCCCCCTCCCCAAACCTAGTAGCAGTAGCAGTGAACCCCAGGACAAGCCCCACTCCCCTTCTCTGGGCCTCCAATCAGGACAGTCTCTGTTCGGGGGATATTTCCAAACTCCCTCCCCCAACAGGTCGTTTTCCCCTCTCCTCCATGCCGCAGGGCGGGAGATGACGGGAGAGATGACAGGGCACAGGGCAGGGTCAGAAGGAGCCCTGGTGGAGGCTGGAGCCCCACCGCTCTGGCAGAGCCCGTCTCACAGTCCTCCTCGAGCAAGACCCTCAGGACTCTGGCTACCTGCGGGAGCACTGGATTTCGGGTTAGATTCTACCGCTGCCACCCTGAAAACCAGGCAGGCCCCCTCCCTCCCCGGACTGACCCCCTCCTTGGGGCCAGTGCAGTGCAAAGGAGAAGCAAAGGGTCCAAGGAAAGGGAGGGCAGGAGAGGAGGGAGGGCCACTGAGAGCCGCAAATACCTGGGGGGGTGGGCAGGGCAGGAGAGGTCTGAGTCTCAGCTAAAGCTTGAGTGGAGGGGCAAATCTCAGCCCCAGGCCACCTCCCTCCCAGGCCTGGCTCCTTCCCCACCAGGACTGGAGCCTCAAAGGCAGAGTTACCATACAGTTTATTGCACAAACAAGGACACTCAGGAGAGTAAAATGGGTACTACTATTATGCCAGGACAATAGGCACATGGCCACCCTACTTAAAAAGGCCACCTCTGATCCAGACTGCTGATGCTGGAGCTCAGATCACTGCAGAGGGCACCAGCGTCCCCTCCCTGAGGAGGCAGCTGAAGAGCCCGGCTCCAGCCCTGCCACGTGGCAGGCTCCATCTCCACAGCCCCCACCCCCCAGCCAGCCAGAACCTCAAAGGGCTGGGAGGGGCTTCTCAAGCAAGCTCCAAATGACTAGTTTGGGACTCCTCAGGCAGCCGATGATGAGGATGACGTGGCAGACAGGAGGCTGAATTATCTCCGCCTGCCTGCCAGCAGAAGAGGGCTTCCACCTGGGAAGCAGGCCTGGGTTCGGGCTCCAAGGGGTGCCATGGGTTTGCCAGGGGACTCCGGGAGCCCTCCTGGCCTTAGATTCCCATCTCACTCTGAAGAGATGCGTGCTGGGGGGCAGGGCTGCTGTTAACCCGGCAGCAGGGGCAGAGGAAGGCAAGTCCCTGCAGGCAAGCCAGCCTCCCGCAGCCCGCCCATCTTGCCACGGAGAAAAGCCAGCCCCCGGGCCAACTTAGACAACTCACAGTCCCACAAAGAAAAATACCAGATCACTTAGCCAGGGCTGTGCCCAGGGCTCGCCAGACTGAGTTGGGACTGAGCAGGAAGGGGAGGAGATGCTGGGGTCCCAACCACTTGAGGGGGGTCTAAAGTACCTGGAAACTGCCTCAGAGGGAGGTCAATGCCTGCCTTTTTCATTCTGAAAGAAAACAGAACAGTGAGGAGGATGGGACCCGGCAGAGGGGAGGTGGAGAGGAAGGGCCTGGAAGGCCCAGCTCCCAAAGGGAACCCTGTCTACACTGCCCCTGGCACGGGGCACAGCCAGTCCCAGATCTACAGGGACCCTGGAGGCCGACCACTTCCCTATACAGTGGGAGAGACGGAGGCCAGGGCAGGGAGCCACCCCGGGTCCCTCAGGGATGCACAGGGGTCAGGCTTCCTGGCACGGGCTCCTTCCTCAGAAGCGCTCGCAGAGCCCCTCCTATGGCGTCCCGTCACACAGCCAGCACAACAAAATCTCTGCTGGGAATCCCAGTGACCAGAGACAAAGGAGGGTACAGGAAGGGGGACAAGTACATGAACCATCTGAGCACAGGAGGGTGGGGCCCCAGTTGCACTTCCAGGGAACGAAGCCCCCTCATTTTCCCCAGGCCTCCATCCGGGCCCTGCAGCTCAGAAGGACCAGCCGGAAACTGGGGAAGAGGAGGGGCGAGACTCGGGCCAGGCTGGAAGTGCTTTCAGTCTCCTTCCTCCCCTCCAGCCACCTCAGGAATGTCCCTAAGCTGGGGGCAGGGAACCTAGCCTCTAGAAATGGCCTTAACCCTGCAGTTGCTCCAGGACAGAGGGCAGTGGACAGAGCAAGGGTGGCTGAGTCCAGTCCTTCTAGTCATCCGCACAGATGCACCCCGGGGACTCATCACTGCCCGCTTTTGAGGAGGAGGAGGGAGGCTTGCTGCTCAGGTCTTTCCTCTGGCCGCCCTCACCCACCCGGCAGCCTGCCGATCAGAAATGCAGCCTCTGTCGGTGACTCCCCCCAAAGCATGGGCACCCCAGGAGCCAAGGCTATTCCACCTCCTTTCCTACCATCCCACCTTTAGAAGGGTCAGATGCTCCCACCAAGCCTGGGGAGGCATCTGAGGAGGTTGGGCCATCACTCTCTGCTGGCCCCTGGGCCTCAACCCCAGAACTGGAGTCACGTGGAACTGCAGAGAGGCCTGTCCTCCTATGGCTGCTGGGAGAGGCCCCAGACCCGTCTCCCTCTGTTTCTGCAGAGGGTCTGCTTTCACCTCACTGGTCCCCAGCCCCACTGTCTCCTAACTGCCGCCACCACCCCCGCCCCCGCCCCCGCCGCACGCTTCTAGGGGACCCTGCACCCTCCCACCCCGGCTCTGATCTCCCCGGAGCCTTCCGTCACCAGCTAGCCCTGGGTTCTCGATCCCAAACCCTCAAAATGCCAAGGACTCCAGTATGCGCTCTCTCGCTGGGCCTGCAACCCCTCCCCGGGGACGTCTGCCCCCCTCACTCCCTTGAACACCCCTCAATTGCGCGGCGCTCCCCCGGGACGCCCCTGCCCCTCACCTGCGCCGGGCTGGCTGGCGCCGGACGGGACTGTCGCTCTCGAGCCGCGAACCGGTTTCACTCTCCGCTCGCCCGCCCGCTCCCGGGATCTATATATGGCGGTCCCACCCCCTCCCGCCTGTCCCGAGAAACTTCTGGAAAGTTGGAAAGGCTTCCGGAGGGCGCCCCAGCTCCGCCAAAAAAAGCCAAAGACCTCCCCTAAATCTCCCCGGCCCCTGCCCCTGCCCCCTCCCTCTGCGGGCGCTCTCCCGCCCCTGGGTCCTACTGCCCCCCTCATCGGCCGGGCTGCGGGGCGCCCGCGAGCCCCCACCGGGACCAGCTTGTCTCCCGAGCGCAAGGGCGTCCTTTCACTCAGCCCAGACTCAGGACCTTTGCGGTCCTGGAGGTGAGTGGACGCGGGGGGGGGGGGGGGGGGCGGGGTTCGGACCCTGAGCTGGAGGGGACACCGGGCTCCAAGGTCCAGCTCCCCTGGACTGGACCCCCCTTCCACCCCTGGCTCTCTGCACAGGCCGGCCCACTCCTGGTCGCACATTCCTTCTGGCACCCTTTCCCTGCAGGGGCTCAGCCGAGAGTGGATCTACCCACCCGTCACCCACCCCACCCCCCTTTTAGAGTTGAAACTTAATTGAATCCTCCTATACACACCTCCCTCCTCAATCTGGGCCCCTCCCTTCATCTCAGGGGAGGCAGGGCCATTCTCCATGCGTGGGGTCATCCTAAAAACTGCAACCTCAGTTGAGCTCAACCTTAGTGACAGCCCGGAGACGGAGACGGAGAGGAGTCAGACCAGACCCGGTACCTGACCCCACCTGCAAAGCCCAACCAAGTCTTGGAGTGACAGAGGCAGAGACACCTGGGAACATCAGGTGGTCTGGCTGGGCATGGAGAGGTGCACAGGAAGGAAAACTCTGGCTCTCCACTAAGCAGTGTGCTGTGTGACCCTGAGCAAGTTACTTTCCTTTTCTGGGCCTCAGTTACCTTGGCTGTGAAATGCGATGCTAAGTTATTCCTTGCTTCCCTCTCTCTCTTCCTTTCTCAATCCTTGGTCATCCTTGCCCCCGTCCCTGACTGGGTCTCCTCCCTGCCTGGGTCCTCTCCCACAGGCTCCAGGTCTCCCACCCCACCCTTCCACAACTGATAGCTCCTAGAGCTCAGAGTTAAGCTGTTCTAGGTGCTAAGGACCCTGCTGAGAACAAAGTCCTTGCCCTTGGGGATGTACATTCTGAGGGGTATGCGCATGCTAGTGGGCAGCTCAGCAAGGCCATTACTTAGGACAACATCCTTTCAAACCTTCTTCTATAGTGAAATAATAGATAACGGTTGTACACAATATGGAGTGGAAGGGACAAGGTAGAGAGACACCTTATTTATTCATTCATTCAATCAACAAACTGTGCTGTTGATGTGTACATTATCTTTCTTCTTGGTACATGCCTGGGGAGCAAATGAATCCCAGCACCCAGCAAATACATCAATCATCTGAATCCCTGGCCTCGGGGTGGTGGCCTTTCTGGCCACCCCAGCCTGGTGGTAGTGACTAACTTTTCAGTCTGGGTTAGGGTGCTTCCGCTGAAATTCTTTTGATTACAAGGACTGTGGGAAATCGTTGATTTCAAAGCTTCAGACTTTTCAAATCAGGGTCAAAGAATCAGAGATTACTTGAATCCTAAAGTGATCACCCTAGCATATGATGATCTTACACTCAAAGCCCTCATGGAATCTTTGAATCCAACTAAGGTATCTTAGCATGTTAAAATCTTAGAGTCGAAGGATCTTAGAATAAAAGTATTAAAGTCTCCAGGCTACAGGACATCTTATAGGTCATAGATTCCTGTCTGCAGCCCAGGGCAGAAGCCCTCTCTTCAGTATCCACAAAAGGCAAGCACCCGGGCCCCTCTAAGACCAGGGAGCTCCCTTCTTCAGAGGCAGCCCAGGGTTCTTTTTTGGGACAGGTCTGATCATTAACAAAACCTTCTAGCCTTGGAGTGGTGTCCACCTCTTTGTGGTGGCCATCCTGGTTCTTGTGTGCTTCCTCCTGCCTCAACTGTGTATTGCTTTTAAGGATAAATCCTTGCTATCCAAGGCCACCTCCTGGGTCCCAGGCCAGACCCCGCTTTCCAGCCTCCACATCCCCACATTGGCCCCCAGGCTTCCTTCCTAATGTGATCAGTGAGCCAAAGGCCTGGGCAGAAGCAAAGACCCATCAAGGCTGGCAGGAGGGAGATGTTTGCCTTGGCTTTCAGCAGGTCCAGATGTCGAAATCCCACAGAGGCTTCCTTCCCTCCGTGCTCTTACATCTCCTAGCTCTCGTAGGCCTCACCAACACCTTGGCGGGAAGCCGAGAGTGCTATTACTGTCCCATTTTGCAAATGGGTAAACTGAGGCTCATGCTGTTAGATAAGCCTAGAATCTTAGGAGGTCAGAGTAGAGAGGCCTGGGGAGGGGGCTGGGTCTGAAGGGCCCTCCCAGCCTCACCAGAGCCTGCTGTTACTCCTGTTACTCGGGCTGGGTCAGAAGCCTCCTCCCTGGGCTATCATGCTGCCTTATCTCTGCGTTATCACCCTGGATTGTCACTGGAGACTTTGGAAGGGCAGGGCCTCTTCCTTCTCACTCCCAGTCCCCAGCTCCCAGCACAGAGTATGGCACAGAGGCGGCACTTGGTACACGTGGCCAGCGAGTGAGTGACGGGAAGTGGCTGCCTGAGTCTACTGTGCTCCAAGCCTGGCCTTCTGAGGGAAGAAAAGCAACGGCTCCTTTAAATTTCCAAGATCAGCAAAAAAATTTCAAGAGCCTTTGCCACATTATTCTTAGTGCTGAACCCAGCCCTGGCGCTGGCTGTGGCCCTTCCCCCACATTCCAGGCTGCACTTTCTGGAAAAAGCACTCTTTTGGAGGGGACGGGGGAGGAGACTCTGAAGTGCAGAGAAACTCTCAAACATTTCTTGTCTGGATTGGTCCAGTGCCTTGGCTTCCTGCAGGAGGTGATCCTGCTGCACTGCATACAGGAGCCTAACTGGAAATCCTCTAGGGCCCAGAGGTGTGGCCTGCAGCAGGAAATAGAAAACCAAGTCCAACTGCATCCATACTCTACAGAGAAAAGCTGAGGCCCAGAGAGGGGTAGGACTTTACCCCAGGCCACACAGCAAATCAGAGGTGGAGCTGGGCCAGAGCCCATGCCCTGGACCCCAGCCCTCTTCCCCCATGCCACCCTCCAACCGGCCCAGCCAGGTAGGCAGGCCGGTTCTGCCAGGCGCTGCAGAAACAGCTTTCTCGCCCCCGTAGCTAGGTTCACTCTGTACCCGCCCCACAGAGTCCTAGGACGAACACCAGCCTGGGATTTAAGTGCCCAGCACAGTCACATTTATGGTCATATTTAGTCCTTCCAGGTAAGGAGGAATTTTAGACATGAAGAAACTGAGGATCAGGGAGACTAAGCAGCATGTTCCAGGGCACACAGCACCGGATTGGAATCAGGTCTGTGTGTGCCATATGGCAGGGAGGGAGTGGAGGAGAGGAAAGTGACATTTATGGCATTTTGCTGTTGCCAGGCCCTGTGCTGGGGACCCTCGCAGGATCTCACTTTTAATTATAGAACATTAATTGGAAGAAAGTTTAAGCCCCTCCTCCTTTTTACATGGGATAAAACTGGGGCCCAGAAAGGCTGTGACAACCGGTCCAGGGCTGGCCCCCTCCCTCTGGCAGCTCTTCTTTTGGATGCTGTGCAGGAGCCAAGAATGCGCTCTCGGCCCAAGGCATGAGTCAGGAAAACACGATTTCTGCAATCTCTGATATTCTTTCTTTCTCTCTGTCTCTCTCTGTCTCTCAGAGTGTGGAGCTTTCCATCCAAAAGGGCCGTCCTGCATGCCGCCACGTTGGAGGGTGGGAGGCTGGTCGGTGGTGGGGTGGGCACGTGGTTCCTCCCCTCCTCCTCCCAGAGCAGGCCTGCCCCACCCCCACCCCTCCGCAGTCCTGGCGCTGTGGGAAGCCACATAGGGCTCTAGTGACTTCACCCACACGCCTGACACAGCACCCAGGAGACACGAGCCCATTGGCACTCTGTATACACACGTGTGTGTCCACCCGCTCCTGCGCGTGCACACATATGACACTCAGGGGCAGCTCCTTGGGGCAATCCACATACAACATGGCTGTGTAGCTCTCCAGCGACCCAAATGCACCACACACGGTGCACACGCGTGTGCTTGATATTACATGTACGCAGGCACAGGCTCCCTACCTCCTCCCAGCCTCCCTCTCCCAGGCCTCTGGCAACCCGTGGGACCTGCTCCGGTGCTGCGGGATGGGAGGGTGGCCGGTCACTGCTGCCTGTCCTTTCCCTTCCCTTCTTCGCTCTCCTCTCCCCAAGGTGCTGCTGACATCTGTGATAATCATCATGCCTGGGTTGGCCAGAGGGCTGTCCTCCCTGCCTTAGCATCTCTGACTCTCAGAGAAGTGCTCCTGCGCTCTGCCCACCTCCCCAGCTCTAATCTGCTTCAGCCCAGTGCAGCACCCCCAGTGTTATGGAATGCAAAATGCCCTCACTCGGGAGGCAGGAGACCTGGGATCCTGCCCCAGCTCTGCCACTTCTTAGCTACGTGTCCCTCTGTAAAATAGGGATGATGAGAAGCGCAGATAAAATAACGAATGGGGAAGGACTTTGTGTGCCGTAAATGGCGTTAAGATCTCCACTCCATAGCCTTGCTCACCTCTTCACCAATTGGTCAAATCCTGCCTAACCTGAAGAAGCCGCCTCTTTTTTTTTTTTTTTTTTTTTGAGACAGAGTCTCACTCTTTTGCCTGGGCTAGAGTGAGTGCCTTGGCGTTAGCCTAGCTCACAGCAACCTCAAACTCCTGGGCTCAAGCGATCTTCCTGCCTCAGCCTCCCAGGTAGCTGGGACTACAGGCATGCGCCACCATACACAGCTAATTTTTTCTATTTTTAGTTGTTTGGCCAATTTCTTTCTATTTTTACTAGAGACGGGGTCTCGCTCTTGCTCAGGCTGGTCTCGAACTCCTGAGCTCAAACGATCCACCCGCCTCGGCCTCCCAGAGTGCTGGGATTACAGGCATGAGCCACCGCGCCTGGCCAAGAAGCTGCCTCTGACCACTCCTGCTCTGGTCTCTGAGCACCGTGCTGTCGGTCCCCCGCACACCTGGCCTTGCACATACATGAGGCTAGCAAAGGGCTGCGACTGCAGTGGGCCCTCCCTGGGGAGGCACAGGCAGATGATGGCAGCCTGGCAACAGGGGAAGAACCCAGCCTGGGAGTTGGGAAGTCTGGGTGGGGACCCATCCCGGCCACCACTCATCAGTGACCTTGGAAAGTCACTGCACCTCTCTGCACCTCAGTTTCCTCATCTGTAACGTGGGATTTGAGCAGGATCTGGAGGATCTGAGGGATTTATTAATAATTTTAAACAGGAAGAGGGAGTCACATACACTCCTGGCAGGAGGAGAAATTGGCACGCTTTTCCTAGAAGGCACTTTGCGCTGCAAGCTTTAAAAATGTGTTATTGAATAATTCCCTGCAACACTGCTTCTAATAACAAAAATTGGAAATGACCTAACTGTCTATCAGTAGGTGGGAATACCATGAAGCTGGAAAAAACGAAAAGTAAAGAAGTTCTCTATGTCTTGATACTGATCTGCTCGTAGAGTGGAAGTGCAGCGTGAAGACACGTATGTGTGCTGCCATGGCTTGTGTACGCAGACTGTCTCGGGAAGGTCACATGAGGAGCTGGTAACATCGGTCGCAGGGTGGGGAAGAAGTGGATGGGAGCGAGGGGTGTGGAGAGAGACCTGTCTTTCATCCCTGATGAATTTTTGGACTATATGTGTACATTACCTATTCACACACTTTTAGTATCTGAAATTATGTATGTTCTTTTTGCAAAAAAATCAATTTTTAGGAATTTAGCTTAAGGAAATGACTTTTAAAACTATGAGCATAGATACATGCAAAAGAACGTTCATCAGAGCTTTCTTTGTAGTGGCAAAAAAAGTTGGAGACAAAGTCAACAAGAGCTGGAATATTGGCAGACATCAAAAAGGGGGAAGCTGTCATAACCTTCAGACAGAGAAAGGTAGCTTGATGGATTGTTGGGTAAAAAAATAAAGTAGTTGTAAAACAGCACGCTTATGAAAATTCTATGTGCAGCGCTATAGATATCTGGAAGGATGCTCACGTTTCACCAAAAAGTCGATGCTGGTTATTGGGTGATTTTCACTTAATTTTTAAAACGTTTCTGCTGTTAAGAGATTTGGGTTCATTTTATTTATTTATTTTTTTTTTTTTTTTTGAGACACAGTCTCACTCTGTTGCCCAGGCTAGAGTGCCGTGGCGTCAGCCTAGCTCACAGCAACCTCAAACTCCTGGGCTCAAGCGATCCTCCTGCCTCAGCCTCCCGAGTAGCTGGGACTACAGGCATGCACCACCATGCCCGGCTAATTTTTTCTATATATTTTTAGTTGTCTGATTAATTTCTTTCTATTTTTAGTAGAGACGGGGTCTCACTCTTGCTCAGGCTGGTCTTGAACTCCCGAGCTCAAACAATCCGCTCGCCTCGGCCTCCCAGAGTGCTAGGATTACAGGTGTGAGCCACCACGCCCAGCCTGGATTTATTTTTTTAATGAATGTGTATTATAAGTAATCAAGGCTAGGCTTGGTGGCTCTCGCCTGTAATCCCAGTGCTCTGGGAGGCTGAGGCAGGAGGATAGTTTGAGGCCAGGAGTTCAAGACCAGCCTGAGCAAGAGTGAGACCCTATCTCTACTAAAAATAGAAAAATTAGCCGGGCGTGATGGCACACACCTGTAGTCCTAGCCACTTGGGAGGCTGAGGCAGGAGGATCACTTGAGCCCAGGAGTTGGAGGTTGCAGTGAGCTGTGATGATGCCATTACACTATAGCCCAGGCGACGGAGCAAGACACGTGTCTCAAAAAAAAAAGTAATTAATAAAATATATAGATATAGATAATATTCGTGGACAACAGCTAGAAGGAAATACTCTTATATAACACATAGTGTTTATTAATCTTGGAGATAGAAATACATGTCATCTCTGTTTTCTTTCCTCTGCTTCTCTGAATTTTTTTAATGGCTTATATTACTTTTATAATCAGCTAAAAAAAATCAATAAAGTGAACAGAAAAAGAAACACCCAGCAGGAGGTCAAGCTCTGGCCTGAAAGGGTCCACATCTGAGTTGGGGGGGCTGCAGAATTGGGGCTCAGGTCTCCTCCCTGCAGCCCTGGAGGAGGCGGGAGGCTGGGGCTGAGGCCCCTCTGGCCAGGCCTGCCAGCTTTAGGCCTCAGGCTAAATGGAGCCAGATCCTGGCAGGATTTCATGGGGAGCAGCCAGGGCAGGGTGGGAAAGAGTCCCCAGAGAAGTCACTGTGTGAGGGGG
>RJWJ010035011.1:0-16905 GCA_004363605.1 Indri indri
TTTTAGTTCATATGACAAAAGTTTTGATAAATTAATTATTTTAAAAATTAATGATAAAATAAAATTAGAAATGTCTTCACAGTTGTCAACATACTTTCTTGTCTGGGTTTGCTGGCTTACTGGTGAAGATTTTTACATCCATGTAACTTTCTGTACTGCTTTCAATGTTTTTTGATTATCAGTTTGGTTAAATGAATGACTGCTATTTTATAGTATTCTGTGATTTTGTTTTGGTCAAATGTTTTCAGCCCTTTAACGTCTTTGACAACCCCTGCCCCCCCAATTGAATTCTAACTTAAGCATCTTTAACCTAGAATTAATTATGAAAATTTCCAGTTGGGTCCCTAGAAAGATTCAAAATATATATCTCCCACCTTAAAAGGGTATTAAATGATTAGACTTATTTGGTAAATTGTAGAAGAAACATGGTCCAATGATAAGTGATACTAGATTTTCTTTAGTTTCATTTATTGGTATGCTATTGATATGACTGTTTCAAAAATATCATTTCTATAAGCATGTAAGTTTATAGAAATCTAATATATTATCAGTCATAATTCTGGTTACTATATGTCATAGATATAGTGAAGTTTCCTTGTTGACTGCAAACTTTCATCAGATTTTTAACCACAGCTATTCTAATTTTTTGTCATAGTTATAGTTTTGAATTCTCTAAAAATTATTTACAGTCAGATTCATAAAACAGACTGAAACAAATACTCTTAAAGACAGGTTTCTGATAACTTTAAGAACAATGTACTAAATAAAAATTTCCGGAACTCTGCTAAAGAAACTGGTGGATTCATGATACTGCAAATGGAGATTAAGCAGAGCTGACTACACGACATTGAATAACTGATAAAATCATGTCTTTATGACTTTCATTTAAAACGTTTTTGTTTGTCTACTTGAAACATTTGTTTTCCAGATTTATTTATTACCAAAGCTTTGACTAAAATATTATATTTGAAAATATGCATACAATGCCTGACTTCAAGGGTCCCTAGACTTACAATAAGTAAATAAAAACTCACTTTGTGCCGGAGCCAGCATCCTTAAAACTGTAAATAAAACCTAAAGTCTGCCTTGCTTTGGCTTCCTAGCCTTCAGAAGTTATTAAACCTGAGGTTTCTATGTGATCAATACAGAGAAAAAAAAGTTATACTTCTAAAAAAAAAAAAAAGCTATAATATACTCATTCGGCTGTGGTTCTGTATATTATTTTCTGAATTTTTCTGGGTTCTTCTCATCCAACTTTCTTACAAAAATTACAAAAATGCAAACTTCTCTGTGCCTTAAGCCCGCTAAGCTGAAACTAGATAAATTTCAAGAAACAAGTCTTGCGGGTAATGTGTCGGCCACACAGAAAGTTCACCAAACTGTCTGATGCCATAGCCAGAGACATTGAAATGTAAATCAGGACAAGTTGAATTTCCCATGCTGTAAATAGCTTTTCCTGAGAGGCTGAAACAAGACTCCATATAATAATTCTCACCAGATATGTCTGGATTTTTCAATATGTTTAGTTGATTACCTTTAAAATTAGTTTCATGGTTCAAAGCTATTATTCAAACTGGGCTTATTATGTCATTACGACTTTAAACTTTGTTCTTATTGCCTGCCTAATCTTCGTAAATCCAACTCTCTTCATAATATAATTTGGCTAATTGCTTCAAGATAATTTCTGATGCCTATGGAACTGATAAGATGGAACTTGATGCTGGAATCCAAACAGCTGTGCCCAGAGAACATGTTTCCTTCTGGCCTCTTTGTTACTCTAATGTGTCCTGGGTCCCTGAGAGGTCTTCATACTTTCCCCTGACCTGGGACCGAGACCACCAGGACAGGTCCATGCTGGGACCAAGGGACAATTAAGTCTAACTTCAAAATGATTGATCAGCGATTGTTTCAGAAAAAGATATTGATCATAAGGGGGAAATGTAAAATTGTGTCATTCTTATCACACCCAACTAAAACAGAGCCAAGCAGCCTGTGGTGGGGGAAAGCATTGAGAACACATAACATGTTTCAACAATGCAATTCTCTGTAAGTCTGGCTGCTAAAACCGTCTTTTGATACTTGAGACTAATATTGCTTAAAATGACCTGCTGCAACTCTAAGACTAATTTTTCCCACTACCATTACTTCCTAATCAAAACCTGCCAGCTCCACCAAATCTTACTAGTGCCAATGAATACGTAACATTTCTGTTTTTTATAAAACTTCCAAAATTCTCCTTGTTTTCAGACATACCAAAGACCACTCGGTCTGCATGCATGCCTTGAATTGCAATTCTTCTTTCCCAAATAAAAAATTAAATTTAGAGATTCATCTCTATATTTTTATTTTGACTTTGACAGTGTCAGGGCCATTTCCTTCCTCGGTGTTTGGGAAATGTTGAGCTCCTGCTCTAGGAGAGAGCGCAGAGAGTTGACTGGCTATTTTGGGGTGAATAGGAGCACCAATAGACTATAGGATCAAATAATATCAGGTGGTATTCTAATCAAGTCTCTTTTGCTTACTACCTCCCAAGTTTCTAAGAATAGAAGACAAAGGTGTCTAATAAGGCCATACACTTCTTGTTCAAGACTTGGGACCCAAATTCCAGCCAGGAAGGTAGCAGAGCTCCTGGCCCAAGAACATCTGACTGAAACAGCGGCTAGATAGCTCCCAGATTGTATAGGTTCAGTTTACATCTGCTATGATGTACCCTCCTAACCACACAATGTAGGTACTAATTTTGGCCACCAGTATCATCCATTCACCTGGGCTAACAGTGTCCAGTAGTCTGCCTGTGACCTGTTTTCCTTGCCTGACACTTGCCGTGGAGTCCGGAATGGTTTATCAAACCAGACCTCTGTTTTTCATGCTCCATGTACTTATGTAAGAAGCCTTGGGGACCTAGCTTCAAAGTTATTTCTAATCCAGGTGTTCTTAAGGCCTATTTATTGGCTTCTCTGGATCCAGCTGAAAATGGCCAAAACAGGCTTCATCCGGACTGTGTAGCATTCTGGTCCAATATCCAGGCACCCAAAAGCCAAAAGGCCATTGGTGAACTTTTAACCAACTTGGTTTTGCTGTTCTTCCAGCCCAGTACCATCTTACCCACCTACACTTTCAATGCCCCCAGCCTATCTCGGGGGTTTAGACCTTGTTCTTCCATCTCTCCATGGAGAGCATTTTCTCCACCCATGCATTCTGAGACATTATTATCTGCACCTCTCTTAGGTGTTAAAAAGAAAAGCACCTATCCTGATTGAAAAGTTCAGAGGTAGACAGCATTCCTACTTGGAAGATGATGGCACATTAGTTAAAGTTGCTGGCCTGGTGTTTGTCATCAGGAATGGGTCACATAAACTGGCAGGAAAAGATACCTGTAGCCTTTTTGTCTCCTTTAGATGAGACTAGGTGGCTAGAGGGACACACAAACAGAAATGTGTTTGGTTTCCTTACATAATATGTGTGTGTGTGTGTATATGTATATGTATGTTTCCTTACACATGTATATGTATACATATATGTAATCATATAACATCTATGTATGTATGTATGTATGTATCTATCTATATATACATGTGTGTGTATGTGCACATATACTTCTCTCCTGTATGGAGAAAGACCACCAAAGAGTGGTAGGCAGGGCTACGAAGTTGCATGTATAAATATATATATTTTAATTTATATTTTTATATGTTGATGCTTATTTTTACATATGTTACCTATTTAATTACATATTTAATACTATGCACATTGTGTGTCTGTATACATATTTATTTCTAGTTTTTTGTTGTTGTTGTTCCCTGTATACATGGGAAAACTTCAGAATGATAGACTGTGCTTCACCGTTTCTTGAGAGCACTGTTTCCAGCATTCTGAGATGCCCCCTAGTGTTACTCCCCTGCTCTACTTGAAAAATGCAACGGTGTGTGGGCTGTGAGTTTCAGAGCCATTTCTTCTCTTGGTATCTGGAAAAAAATGAGCTTGTGCTCTAGGAGGGAGCACAGAGAGTTGACCTGTTTAGGGGTGAATATGGGTGCCGAAAGCATATGGGATAATGTATTATCAGGTGGTCTTCAAGTTAAGTCCCCTTTGATTGCTACCTCCTGAGATTCTGAGAATAGAAGAAAAGGGACTTCCTGCACGGGCATACACTTCTGATTTTAGCCTTCGAACACAATGGTCAGCTGGAAAGCTAGCAGAGCTCCTGGTCCAAGGCCCCCCTGCCAGCAAAAGACCTCAGGGCTCTATATAGCTTCCCAGCTCGCTCATATGCAGTTCATTTCTGCCAGGGTGGACCAGCCTTGACCCACAAGGTAGGCACTAGTTTGGCCACTGGCATCATCCATCCACCTCGGCTGCCAATGTCCAACAAACTGTCCCTAACCTGGTTTCCTTGACCTGCCAGCTACTTTAAGGTCCAGAAAATTTGTCAAGTCAGACTTCTGTTTTCCATGCCTAATGTACTTATGCAAGAGGCCTCAGACACCTGAATTTGAGTTTATTTCCAATCAGGTATTCTTCATGCCTGTCTATAGGTTTCCTTAGATCCAGATGGAAAAGGCCAGAGCAGGCTTACCCAGAACTGTGCAGCCTTCAGCATCTGAGGCCATGTTTCTTGCCCCTTAAAGACCCCAGTGGCCAACGTGGCCTGGCTGTGGTTCAGTCCAATACGGTTTTAGCCCTCAGGACTCCCAGTGCCCCAGCCAATCTTGGGGGATCAGACCTTGCCTTTCTACATCTCCAAGGAAAGCTCCTTCTTCGCCCCCTCATACTGAGACAAAATTGTCTGCCCCTACCTTAGAGGTTAAAAGCAAAAGCATCTATTCTAATTGAAAGATGCCACTACTATAAATATATTTGTATGTGTGTCAGTCTGTGTGTATTTGTGTTTGTCTTTTTGGATAATGTTTATTTATTTATTTATTTATACGTATTACTTATGCATATGTATTTATATAATTTTTTAATATGTGAATATATACATATATGTAATAAAGTATATATATATGTATACACACACACAAAATACACAATTATATACATTTATTTTTCTCCTGTATGGAGAAAGATCACCAGCATGGCAGGCAGCACTTCTATGTTATGTGCATAAGTATTTATATTTTAATTTTATATGTTGATACATATATTCATGTTGCATATTTATTCATATATTTCCAAATATCCACATTTATGTCTGTATATATTTATTTCTAGTTACGTCTTTGCTTGTGCCCTATTCACATGAAAAACTCCAAACTGACAGGCTGTGCTACACTGCTTTTTTGAGAGCAGGGTTTCCAACACACAGAGATGCCCCAAGTGCTTTTCCTTTTGTTTCCTGGGAAGACACAGCTGTGTACTAGACTTTCGGTGTCAGGACCGTTTCTTCCCTTGGTGGTCTGGTAACAGTGAGTTGCTGCTCTAAGAGAGAGCATAGAGTTTTTACTGTCTGTTTCGAGGCACAGGGGCACCAACAGCCTATGAGTCTAGGTAGTACCAGGAGTCTTCCACTCAAATCCCCTCTGGTTTCTACCTCCTCGATACTCTACGAATAGTGGAGACCAGGCTTTCTGCACAGCCATGCACATCTCGTTTTAGCCTTGAGACCCACAGGCCCGTGGAAAGCTGGCAGATCTCCTGGTCCAAGGCCCGTTGCCTGGCCTAGGGTCTTGGGGCTGTGCGTAACTTCTCACACTCCCAGAGCAATGGTGGCTTCAGTCAGGGGACAGCCACTCAGAGCTCCTTTATGAAGTGTTGAAGGTCACACAGACAGACCACTTGAGCAGTGGGGGGAGACTCGGAACTCTCTTCCCACCCTACTTTCTACTACTGTTTCCTCATCCTAAAGGGATGCACCCCAACTTTTTTTAGTCAATGCTTTGCATGTTGCTCTCCCTCCAGACACCTAACCAACTGGAAATGAAATCTTCTCTCTGCCCCTGTCTAGAGTCTAAATTCTAGCCACCTGACAGGTCAGTCAGTACCACCTTGAAGCTGTCCCTAAGGGTCCTGGCCTCCAAGTTCATCTTTCCACTCTAGTTTGCCCGCAGGGTTTGGCACTCAGTTTTGTACCATTTTCTGCACAGTTTCCCATGTGCTTGTGTGGCATCCCAACATGACCGTGTGATCTCTGGGTTAGACGCTATGTCCTTACAGTCAATTACATTCTTAAAGCCTTCATGGGCCACTTATTACCCTGTACCTGCAAAGCAGTGTTTTCAGGGTATATGAGCATGTGTCTGTTAGAGTGTGCACGTCTGTTTGTGATTGTGTCTATGTGTATGTCTGAATGTTGGTTCACATCTATATGTGCATGTGTGTGTAGTGTCTGTGTACACGAATGTGTGCGAGCTTGTCTGTGTTTGTGTGAGAGGGACACCAAGATGAATGAGACACACAGCCTGCTTTGAGGAGCTCAGACTGGAAGACAGGGCCATCCAGGGTACAGATGACAGTGATGGGAATCAGACATGTGGTGGAGACGGGAAACCTGGGAAGGGGTGGGGAAAAAGCTCTGTGGAGTAAGGGGCCTCTGGGCTGGATCTTAGAGGTGAAGCACATCTCACCTGGGCACAGCAGCAGGGGGAAGAGGGGCCTTCTGAGGAGGGAACTGCCGGAGCAAGGCTCAGAGGGCAGGGCCGTGTGTGTGTCCAGGTTCAGGGAACTCCAGGTTGACTGGGTCTGGCTCTGGCTGTTATCAGAGAGTCTCCTTTGGTATTGGGGCATTTGATGTGCTCAGGAGGCCCAGGACACAGGCAGAACCTTCCTCTGTGTCCAGGAGGTTGGCTGGAGCCAGGAGGGGACATGGCTGCTTGGACTCCTCACAAGCCACTTTGGAGGCCTTGGAGACTCAGCTGTGGGGCGTTATGGAAGATGGGCATGAATGTGCTATGGCTGCACCTATGTTCTCAGGGCCCCCACCCCAAGCACTTCTCACCCCTCAAGCCAGGTGTCCCAACTAAAGTTTCTGGGGGAAGCAAGGGCCCACAGCTGAGTGAGAAAACTGAGGCACAAACTCTGAGAGGAGCACACATTGATTTTGTCAACCTATGTCAGTTTATTTTCCCTCACCCCAGAAAGTTAAAGGCAGAATTTAGCACAAGCTGAGGTCCGGGCTCTGAAAGAAATCCAGGTGTTTCCCTGTAGGAGCATGTCATAAAACCAGCACACACTCTGACCCCAGATGCCCACTCCTTCCTACCAGGGGAACCCGTTCATGTTCCTGGTGAGAAGGCACCTCCTGGAGGTGGCCACCATGCATCATCTGATGTTACTCAGTGCCCCTCAGGCCGCTGTGTCGGCTGGGCCAGCTCCCTCCCCTGCTCCAACTGCTGTTGGCCACCTGAAGGAGCAGGGACAGCTCCCACTCCAGGTCTTCAATCCTCTGAGCCAGGTGGACTCTCCTCACCTCCAGCTCCAGGGCCTGGTGGCTCTTCAGGGACCAGGTTCCCAGCTTCTCTCCATCTGGGCCATTTGTCTCCAGTGGGTGAAGTCTGTCTTCCTGCCACTCGCAAGGGGAGATGCTGGGAGCCACCTGGGAATGACAGACGTATAACATGGACAGATGACCCCTGAACACTCTCAGCTCACTCTACCCTGAGCCCTCTCTGTGGTCTTGGCCATGATTTTTGTCATTTAAACACTTCCTAGGCACCAACATCCACCCCAAACTTGGGAAGATGCCAATGAACTCCCTCCAGGGACTGACCTCATGATTAACTAATGAAGACACACAGTGTTCACCAAGTTTATGTCACCACAGCAATGCACAACAGTGGCCAACTATATCATTATGCAATTGTCATGTTTAATAGTTTGGAACAATTATTGAATGATTAATCTCAGCATATTTTATAATCCCTCACCTAATCCTAATTTTCCCTTCCTTAAAACCAGGGATATTTGTATAGAATGTATTTTTAAGAATGATCACCTGTTACTTTATCCTCACTGAGTCATGATCTTCTGACCCCTCGGTGCAGCTGAGGACAGGTTCCTGCGCCTAGTCCCTCTGCTGTAGAGCTAACTTCACAGCTGCCTGTCTGAGGTGGAGGGAGGGCAGGTTCACAGAGGAACTGACCCCTCAGCCCAGCACAAACACTTTAGAGGAAGCCCAGATAAAGCTCAGGGCAAGAATGATTGGTGGGTTGAGATGACAGGAAGCCAGCATCTGCATTTGGGTTTCATGAGGGGACCCACCTCTGGGGCTCAGGGATCCTGGAAGGCCATGAGAGACACAGTTCCCACAGCCTCACTGGGAAGGACATCTGTGCATTTCATGGCCAGTCCTTGGGCCCGATCCTGCCTTGTTTGCCCACAAGAGGAATGTTCCCTCAGTTGTTTGTGAACATAGGTGCCCTTTCTTATCATTTTGTACAAAGACAGAGGTCAGTTTGACCAAGAAGAGTTGATATTCCAGATCTTCAGAAATCAAGACCCAGATAGCCATGATGTTCTCCTGAAACTCTCCATTTTGAAGGAGCATCCTGACTTTTCCTGCTGTCTGTAAGAATGAGAAGAAAACCTGCCCCAGGCCCTTCCTTGGTCCTGACTCCTGGGGTCACCGTGGCAGAGGGTGTTCCCTGGCTGGGGAAGAGGGGATTCTGGAGTGTTTCAAGGTATCCTGGCCCAGATGTCCACACTGGGAAGGCGGATGTGAGAAGGTGCCTACCCATGCCCCTCCACCACCCAGGGTGCTTCGCTAATTTTAGCAACTCAGGGACGAGGCTGGGACAAGTGAGGCACTGGGCTTGGGTGCAAAAGTCCAGGGATCCAGGGTCTAGAAGAGAGGATTAAACATGACCCAATAGCAAAGTGGGGACAAGACACACAGTAGAGATAAAACGACACCAAAGGTGCCAGAAACTTCAAGTCAGGATGAATAGTATGTTATGCAGTATTAAAACAACCAAACTGGGGAACTAACACCCAGAGACTGGCTGCCAGCTTTAGCAAATAAAGTTGACTATTTTGGTTTATTTTTTCTATATTCTTAAGCAAATAAAGTTATATTGAGCTCAGTGCAGACACAAATGCATGATCGCTTCTATCTTTCATCTTCCTTTCCTCTCGATCCTCCCCTGTGTCTGCACCTCCAGAGACTGTAGCTAGGACAGGGAACAGCCTGGATGGAAGATGCATCTTGCAGAAAGCTCCTGGTCCCAGAGGTGTGTACTGTTAGTTAGGCTATATCTACAACGGCCATTGTTATTGCTCCTTTTCCATGCCCTTCCTCAATATTTTCAGGCTGTGAATTAATTTAGAGAGTTTCAACCTAATCTGATGGTGTGGGCTTCCCTATCTCTAGCCCCAGCTCTAAGGCTTCATGGCTTAGCCTTCCATTCATGAAACCAAACACACAGAACCTGACTTTGGCTGGTGGATATTCTGGTCAGAGCTGGCTACTGTAGTCACACCTCTCTGTGGAAGGGGCCATGACTCCATGGGTTCCACCCCCTTGGATACCTTAGGAGCTGAGATGCTAGTCTGCTGGGCTTACCACAAATGTGCTGCCTGGCTCATTCTCCTCTTTCTGGAGCTCCAGGGCTTGAGAAGAGAGCTGGAAGAACTCCTCATTCAGTTCATCCAAAGTGTCTTCCACCTGCCATATCTTTCTCTAGAAACAAGGAACATGTGGTCTTTATTACTTTTATTTGTATTCTAATTTAATGAAAATTTCTTGTGCTCCTACTCCACAAGTTACAGCGCAGTCAGTGTAGGGCATACAGACTCAAAGGCAGATGCTGCTCTCAGACAACTGAGAGTCTGAAGGCAAGGGGAGCCAGACTTACAGCCCAGCACAGCAAAGTGGTAAAGATTATTGTGGAGAGATGCACCAGGCACTGCAGGAGCAAAAAGCAAGACACCTAACCCAGGTAGGATGGTCAGGGAGAGCTTTCTGGAAGAGGGAATGTCTCAGTTGAATCTTAAAAGATGGACAGGAGTTAGCTGGGTGGAGAGTGGGAGAAGAGCATTTTAGGCAAAGGGAGCAGCATGTGGGAAAACACAGATATGAAAGAGTATAGGAAACATTCATCTATTTGTCCATCTATCCTTTTTTTCCACCCATTCATTCATCCATCCATTTATCTATCCATCCATCCATCCATCCATTCATCTAACCTTCCATAAATGAATTTAACCATCAATCTACCCATATATCCATCTATCCACCCACCCATTCAGCTATTTGTCCATTCACATATCCATCCATCTATCCACTCACCCACCCAGCCATTCTATACCCATCTATCTACCCATCCTTCTATCCATAAGTAAAGAAAGACTTATTATGAACCCAGTGTGTATCAAGACAATGGTCAGTCATGGGACACTATTAGGGAACTTCCTTGGAGTTTATAACCTATGAAGAAAGGCAGACATAGGGCAAGAAATTATGTGTGAGGAGGGTTACGTGAGTGGATGTTTGGGTTGCAGTGGGGATTAATCAAAGTTCATTTGGCAGTAGCATAGAATTTGTTAGGAAAAGTGTCAAGAGATGATGCTAGAGAAATGAGGGTAGCATGCTTTTCTTACATTGCGGGGTCATCTAAAGGTCAATTTGGTAGAACCTTTCTCATGAATAGAACCTGAGTCTGACATCTTTAAAGAACAGAAAGAAATATGTACTGCGTATTCTCTCCGAGGGCAGCTACCTGTGGGGAAACTAAATTGTTAAATAATGAAGAATACAAGAGTTATTAAATTTGGTCCCTGATCAATTGTGTTTCAAATCCTCCACTAATACTGGTAAAGTTGTCTTGGTTGTCCCAATTAGAATTGAAGTAGATCCATCAAAACCTCTTCTGAACCTTAAACAATACCCTGTAAGACTGGAGGCCTTGGAAGGTATAAGACCTACAATTTTAGATTATATAAAAAGAGACTTGATTATTCCTTATATAAGCCAATGTAACACTCCAATCTTTCCCATAAGAAAAACAAATGGTAGAGGTTGGAGATTTGTACAGGACCTGGGATCAATTAATAACATAGACATTCCTCAACACCCAGTTGTACCAAACCCCCTTAAGTTATTGACTGCCATCCCAACTGAAGGTGATTTCTTCACTGTAATACATATACATAGTGCATTCTTTATCATTCTTCTAGATAAAGACATTCAATTTCTCTTCATCTTCACTTGGGAAGACAAACAATATATGTGGATAGTTGTGCCTCAGAGATATACTAGGAGTCTCACTTATTTTTCACAAATATTAAAAGCAGACCTTTCAGATGTCAACTTTCCTGACAAATTCACTTTACACAGCATGTAGGTAATTAAATTCTCAAAGACAAGTAAGATATTTAGGTCACAAAGCGTCAAACAAAGGAAGACCTTTTCAAAGTCAATCTGGATATAAAGGGAATATTGGCCTTCCCTACCCCAAAACTAAGAAACAACTGAGAGGACTTCTGGGGTTGGTAGGATACTTCAGAATTTGGATTCCAAACTTCTCCTTAAAAGCCCAACCTTTAAGAAAAAAAAAATTAGTATATCAAAAGGATACCTGCATTTGTACGCTTATTGCAGCACTATTAACAATAGCAAAAATATGGAATTCAACCTAAGTCCTCATAAATTAACTAATGGATAAAGAAAATGTGGTATGTAAACACAATGGAATACTATTCAGCTTTAAAAAAGAATAAAATCATGTAATTTGTAACATCATGGATGGAACGGGAGGTCATTACATTAAGAGAAATAACACAGGCACAGAAAGTCAAATTCCTCAGGTTCTCACTTGTATGTAGAAACTAAAAACTTGATCACATGGAGATAGAAAATAGAATGATAGATACCAGATGCTGGGCATGGTGTTAGGGTGGGAGGGGGAAATGAAGAGAGGTCAGTGAATGGGTACAAACTTACAGTTAGATGGAAGAAATGAGTTATATTGTTCAATAGAAAATGGGGTGACTATAGTTAGCAAGGACAGATCGCATATTTCAAAGTAGCTAGAAAAGAGGACTTGAAACGTTCCACAAAACATAGAAATGACTCAAGCTGATGAATGCCCAATATCTGACTTGATAAATACCTATTGTATGCATGTAAAAAACACTTACATGTACCCCATAAATATTAAATATTGTGCATCAATAAAAGGAAATAACACTCAACCTTTATATACTCTTTTAAAACAAGATAAGCCAGACCCTCTTGAATGAACAGAAGAAAACTAGTTAATGTTGGAAGACATTAAAAACAGCCTTATAGATGCCCCAGCATTAGGGCACCCAAATTTTAATATTTCATTTTTAATATTTCATTTTCATTGTCTGTTCATCAAAATCAGGGAAATGCCCTAGGTGTTCTGACTTACAAATGTGAAGATCGAAACAGACCTGTAGGATACTATAGTCAACAACAGGACACCATGAATAAAGGATTGTCATGTTGCACAAAATCAATACCTGCCACTGCCCTTTAATAAGAGCGACTGAGGAAATAGTGATGGGATCTCCCCTCACTGTCTTCATTCCATGTTCTGTGGAAGTGCTTCTAAGTTAGCACCACACTCAACACTACTTAGTTAGTAGGCTGGCTTCTTAGGAAGTTCTTTCTGCTCCCCACATTAGAATCTCCGGGTGTGATAATCTTAATCCTGACACTCTTCTGCCTCTTTCTCCTGATGAAATGCCTCCTGATTCCATAGTCTTAACCAACTAGCTTCTCTCTCCTACAATGGACCTGCAAGAAACACTCATTAATAATGCTGTTGTTATTTGGTTCACAGATGGACACTACTTAAAGAATAAATCTGTAATTTATCATGCAAGTTATGCTATAGTATCTTCCACTGAGGAAATAGACAGTGCTTATCTTCCAGGAGGGACCTCAGCTCAGCGGAGTCAATAACATTAATTACATACAGCCTGTTGGCTGGCAAAAGGAATAACCGCTAATATTTACACAGATAGCAGGTATGCTTTTGGAGTAGCTCATGACTTTGGAGTGCTATAGAAACAAAGAGGAATTTTTATTTTTTCTGATCAGTTCATAAAAAGTGGACATCTGGTTTCATAATTGTTGAAAGCCACATTATTGTCAAAACCATTAGCCATTTCAAGATTTTAGGCCATTCAAAGTCAGACGCTGTAGAAAGCAAAGGAAATAAATAAGCAGATAGTACAGCAAAAACAGATGCCCTAAACTTAAATGAATAAGAAATTCATCCCGTTTTAGCTTATAAGAAAGCACTTGATTGTGATATAAAAGTAGCTCAATGCAAAGCTCCATGAACATAACAAGCAAATTGAGAAATTAGAAGGGAAGTATACTCCTCTGAGACTGGGCTGTGGGCATGCATCAGATGAGCTACCCATACTTTCAACCAAATTACAGTCATCTTTCTCATGCACGCACATGATTTAACTCATTGGAGCCTCAATAAAATGATTGCTTGAGAAAAACAGTATTACTGGAAACCTTCTCCAACTGTTGCTCATAAGGTACACAATCGCTGCCACAGCTACTCAAAAAATAATCAAGGGAAGCCCTCACGTAGTTCTCAAGGTCATTTTCCTTTACCAGAAGGCCTTTTAATTGGATGGCAACTAGATTTTCTTCAGCTACCAACATCACAAGGATCCAAGTGTGTTCTTAGTGAAGGTTTGTATGTTTTCTCACTGGGTAGAAGCATTTTCATGAAGAAAAGCAACAACAGCCTTAGTAGTAAGTAAAATCCTTTTAGAGAAAATTATTTCAACTTGGGGAGGTCCTCTAGCACTTCACAGGCTCAGAGGTATTTTTGTGTTTATTTCACTGGACAAATAACCTTGTCAGTATGCAAAATCTGGTTTGTTCTCCAACATTTCCACTGTGCCAATCACTCTGAGTCATCTGGGTTAGTGAAACACACAAACACAATAGTTGATGCTCAATTGGCAAAACTAACTGAGCCTTTTAAAATTCTTTTGCCAAAACCTCTTCTATTGGTTTTGCTTAACCTAAGATTGACCCCTTTGGGTAAACACCCACTGTTTACACTTGAAACTGTAACAGGCAGACTTTTGAAATTGTCTCCAGGAAATTGTGAGTCTGATATTAAAAGGGGATATGTTATGTTACTGTATTGGCCTTAGTAGGTAGCTTACTAAAAAGTATACTTTAGTAAGCCTTTTTTCACAGTGAGCTCCTGGGAGACAAAGAACTCAAGGACCTTGGACTTTAACCAGGAGACGTTGTCTATTGGAAGTGACATCTTTTAAAGGACTCCATCCTACCAGGTGAGAGGGACCATATCAGGTGTTCTTAACAAAAACTTTGTGCCACTTAGCTAAAAGGAACCAATTCCTGGATACTTATAATCCATTTAATTAAAGCTGCTTTGCCAATTTGGACTTCATCTCAAACGAATGATCTAAAATTGAAATGCTACAGAACCAACAAAGGTGAGAAAAAGATGACGTCTGGAAGCTGTCTACACAGCTTTCCCAAGACACTGGACCAGGCCTATATCTAAAAGAACACTTAATATTAATGATTGTTAATAGATGGAGAAGGTCTTCCTTTGCAAATTCCCACTAAATTTCCTTCTTTTTATCCCTAGTTTTTAATTTTTCTTTTTAGAGATAGAGTCTTGCTTTGTTACCCAGACTAGAGTGCAATGGCATGATCATAGCTCACTGTAGCCTCAAACTTCTGGGCTCAAGCAATTCTCCTCCCTCAGCCTCCTGAGGATCTGGGCCTACAGGTATGTGCCACTATGCCCGGCAAATTTTTCTTATTTTTTTGAGATATGGATCTCTCTATGTTGCCCATGCTGGTCTTGAACTCCTTGCCTTAGGCAATCCTTCCACCTCAGCCTCCCAAAATGCTGGGATTATAAGCATGAGCCACGGAGCCTGGTTTATCCCTAGTTTTTATATTTTGTTGTTATTATCACCAGTTGTTGCCCATAAAGCAAACCTTTTTTTGCAGTGGGCTCAGAATTATGCTGATAAATTGTAGAGAAACACTTGTTGGATATGTGGTCTCATGCCCCTTTCTTGTGGTTCTGGCCTGCCATGGTGGGTGTCTCCTTTCCAAGGCCAATATTGAATAGAATATCAGAAATATATCCATGTTTCTTAAGAACAGTCATCGAGGCTTAACACTAGTATGACTGCGAAAGTTGTGTAGACAGCTTCCAGATGTCATCTTTTTCTCACCCTTGTTGGTTCTGTAGCATTTCAATTTTAGATCATTCGTTTGAGATGAAGTCCAAATTGGCAAAGCAGCTTTAATTAAATGGATTATAAGTATCCAGTGTCACTGGCCTATTAACAATATTTTACAAAGCAAAGGACATGAGAAGAGCTTTTCAGTAGATAAAACCAAATTGTTAACTTTAATGCTGGTGCTGCCCCAATTGAGAGATAAGACAACCCAATTTCAGAATAGTGTAACACAAATTTGGGACCATTTTATCTGGCTTACCTCCTCCCTTTTGGTCTCTGCCATCATGCCCCTTTATGTTGGAACAAAAGAATTACACCAAAGATACAAGGCCCAATAGCACTAGAGATATGGGATGGATACCCAAAGACGAGTGTATCACACTACTACATTACAAAGTACCGATAGGCATGCCACTGAATGGGCACAGCGACCAGGTATCTATCGATTAGCTCTGAATGGAATGTCGTGGCTATGCAGCACCAGTTCATGGCTGTGGCTACCCCCAGGATGGTTAGGACAGTGTTCTTTGGGTTATGTCTGGGCACAAGGTCAAATAGTTCATACCCTTTCAAAGTCTGTAAATCTTACTCATTTACAGTCACACTGTATTTTTTCCTCTATTCCACTGGTATGATCATTTAGCTTCCATCTTTCTGCCACAACTGGGCACTGAGGATGTCATTTGGCATGCAGAGACCCTAACCTATTACACAAAAAAAGGCCCCGAATGATAGACACGTAGGTAGCTTGTTATTAAACAACGAAGACGTTCTTATGAGAAAGGCTGTATACAGAACTGTATACTTCAGACATACTCGCTCAGCCGATGGGGGAACCTGAGCTATCATAAAAACTAAGTGTTTTGCTTATATTCCAAATGAATCAGGCGACATCATTAAATTAATGACTCACATGAAAACACAAAATACTGACCTTTCAAATCCAACACCCTCTCTAAACTATTGAACAAAACAGCTGGTTTGGATCTTGGGGACCTTGGTGGCAGAACCTGTTACTTATTCTCGGGATTATAGTCATTTGTTGTATTTTGTCCTGTTTTGTCTTTACTGCTGCTGTTTCATGTGTTTGCAGTGAAGTCAATGCATAACTGAAAAAATCATAATAATGGTCACTCAAAGAATTGCATTAATTGAAGATGCAGATGTATCCTGACCCAAGTCACAAAGTCACTTCCCGCATGTTGTATTAAATTTGGCCTATACCCCATCATTTTATAGCCTGGCAAGTTCCCCCAACATGGGACATGACAATCTAGGAATGAGTCATCCCAGCGTGCAGGAAACTCCTGAATGAAAAGGAATCCAAACCATTTGTGCTCATCTACAATGCTTTCTTTGAAAGATTCTGATGAAAAGGGGAACTTAGAAAACTAACTTAAAAGCTGTTGGAAGTTTAAATTTGAGTCTTGAGAGGAATGTGGCTATGTAGCCTGAGTCAAGCAGCATGCAGCTGCACCTTCTGCCTTTTTCGTTTTCTGTAAATAATCAGCAAGACCAATGGGCACAAGAGATAAGATCCCTTTCAGACTATTACCCCTCCTCATGGGGTAATAAGGTAAACTTCCTTGGGATGTAGCAATCTGTAACCAATTAAATTGCTGTAATGTATGCACTGACCCTGTATGGAAAATGTAATTCTGCTAAAATGTCTCTGTCTCTGCCCTATAAGTGAAATCCTAACTTCTCCACTTTGGAATGCTGACCCCATTCATT
>RJWJ010035012.1:0-16907 GCA_004363605.1 Indri indri
AGTAAATTCCTTTCTATTCCTAGATTGCTTAGAGTTTTTATAATGATAAGGTTTTGAATTTTTCAAATGCTTTCTGCATCTATTGAGATATTCACTTTTTTTCTCTTTTGTACCATCAATGTGGTAAAGATAATAATATGGCTGTTTTTAAATGTTAAACCAACCTTGCATTCCTGGAATAAATCCAACTTTGTCTAGGTGTATTACTCTTTTTATGTACCACGTGGTTTGATTTGCTAATGCTCTAAGATTTTTGCATATATAGAGACAAATTGGCCTATACTTTTTCTTTTGTGTAATGTACTTGTCAGGAACTTTCTGACTTCATAATATCCTTATTTTTCTATAATTTTTGAAAAGGTTTGCGTAATATTGGTATTATTTCTTTCAAAATTTAAAAAAATTTTACTGGTAATTGGCACCAGAAAACTTTGGGGAGGAGGATTCTAAATTTCAGTTTAAATAATCTTTATTAACATATGACTATTCAGATAGTGTCTTTCTTCTTGGGTTAATTTTGATAAATCATTAGGTTTTCTTGGTATTTTTATAATTTATCTGCATTTTTTAATGTATTAGCATAAAGTTTTATGTTATATCCTCTATATTTATAAGATATCTATTAACACTTCTTTTCCCATTATGTTATAATTTGTGCCCTCACTAATTCTTGTCTGATTACTCCTGCTAGAGATTTAGTCTTTCAGAGAATCAACATCTTGTTTTTTAGTTGTCTACATTATATATATTTGTTTCCTAGTTTATTAATTTTTGCTTTTATTATTTTATTACATAATTGTTGGGTTTAATTTGGTTTTTCTGACTTCTTGAGATGAATACTTGAATCATTAATTTCTAGCTTTACTTCCTTACTCATGTAAGGATATAACACCACACATTTCCTCCTAACACACCATTAGCTACATTACAAATATTTTTATATGTCATAATTTTATTATCACACATTCCAAAATACTACCTAATTTTCACTATAATTTATTCTTTGACTCACAGGTTATTTAAAAATGAATTATTTAATTTCCAAATATTTAAGTATTTCTAATTTTCATGCTTGTCAGAGGACATATGCTGAACAGTTTTTATGCTTCAAATTTGGTGAATCTTGATGTCTGTCCCAAAATATAATCTATTTTAGTTAATAGTCCATGGGAGGCATTAGAAAATATTTTATTAGTATTCAATTAAGTCAGCTTGCTTTATTCGATTAAGTAAATGAGGCTAATTTATGTAAATTGTGTATAACCAAATCTTCTCTATCCTTACTGATTTTTTATCTGATTGTTCTTCAGCTCTGAGAAAATTACATTAAAGTCAGCTAATATGGTTGCGAATTTATCTATTTGTTGTGTTTTGAAACTATGTTAATTAGGTACATATGAATTTAGAATAGTTTGCATCTTCCTGGTTGATTAACCTTTTCATCTTTATGTCATATCTACCTTTATCTCTGGTAATACTACTTTTCTTGAAACAGGCTTTGTTTCATAGAAAAACAATTACTCCAGTTATCTTCTGGTTAGTTATTGCACCCTTTTGTATTCAAATTGCATGTGCCCTTATATTTAAAGCTAACACTTGTAAGCAGCATATGCTTTTATAAAAAAATAGAAACTTTCTTTTAATTGCAGAATTTAGGTCATATACATTTAATGAAACTACTGATATATTTGCGTTTAAATCTACCATTTTACTATTTATCTTCAATTTCCCCATCTTTCTTTCCTGTGTTCCTTTTTCTCTCCTTTATTACCTTCTTTGGAATTAGTCAAATTTTTTTATTATTCCATTTTCTCATCAATTACATTTTTATCTATATATTCCTTTACTCTTCTTTTACAGGTTACCCAGAGATTAAAGTATCCTTAAATTACTAAAGTCTTATACAAGTTAGTATAATAATTTTACTACTTCCCAGATATTATGAGGATCCTTCAACTCCATTTATATCTCTGTCTGCTTTTGTTCTAATGTTACAATGATAAAAGATTATCACCATTGCTTTTTACAGTTCATATTCGCTTAGATAAGCCCACGTATTTACCCCTTCTATGGCTCTTCATTATTTCATAATTTCCATATTTTAATCTGGGATAAATTTCCTTTGTCATTTCCCTTGGTACAAGTCTACTGGGACTAATGATCTCAGGTTTCATTTACGTGAAATGTATTTATTTCACCTTCACTTCTGAAGAATTTTTTCTGGGTACGAAATTCTAGGTTGGCAGTTATCTTCTTGAATGTGTTAAAGTTATTGTTCCATCGTATTCCGATTTGCATAATGTCTGTTAAGAAGTCAGCTTGAAGTCTGATTTTTGCACCTTCAAAGTTAATGTGTCTTTCTTCCATTGGTTGCTTTTAAGATTTTTCTCTTTTTTTTTATTTCAACATAATATGGGGGTACAAATGTTTAGGTTACATATATTGCCCCTGCCCCCCCTTCCCCAAGTCAGAGCTTCACATCTGGTTTATTACAGTAAAACTACTGAAAATCAAAACTAAAGAGAAAAATCAGCAGTTTTACTGTAATAAACCAGATGTGATTTACTTTGGTTTCACCTTCTTGAGTTAATCACACACCTTAGTGTTTTTCATCATATTTTGGAAAATTCTCTTCTAATGCCGATTCTGCTCCATTTTCTCTTTTCTCATCTTCTGGAATGCTAATTAACTGTATGCATTCGCCACGTCCCGTATGACTGTATTTTCCATCCCTTTTGTTTTCCATCTTTCCGTTTATTTACCTTCTCCCCACCTGTGTCCAATCTGCTTTTAAACCCATCTTTTGAGTTCTTAATTTCATTTATTTGTATTTTTAGTTTGAGAATTTCCATTTATTTTTATCATTTTCAATTATTGAGGTTAATTTATAGATCATAAAATGTGCATATATTGAAAATGTGGTATTCACAAATTCGATAATGTGTGTATCTGGCTAAGAAAGTTCCAATCAAGATATAGAATATTCTCCTCACCTCAAGAGAGTTCCTTCGTGCCCTTTTGCAGTTAGTAATTTCTAAGAGGGTATGCTGAGGGCAGGGAGAGAAAGAATTTATTACATGTATTCTTGAGATCTTTATAATGTAGCAGTGGAGTGATATAGGAGGACAAAAAACACTACAAAGTAACAAGTGTTGAAATGGGAATATGAACAACATGCGGTGGTAAGGGCATAATGTAACATGCTACATATTAAATAATTACTATGTGGTTTTACATATACATACACAAATGCTTTGATACTTCTCCCATCAAGGGGATGAGATTGGTTACCTTCTTTGTGAGTATGAGCTGGACTTAGTGACTTGCTGCTAATAAAAGAAATACGGCAGGGATTGTATGCCACTTCCAATGTTAGGTTATGAAAAGGCCGCAGCTTCCCTCTTGGGTATGCTCTCCATCTCTTCTTCTTGGATAGCTCCCCCTGTGAGAAATCAGCTGCCGTGTTCAGCAGTCCAACAAAGAGGTCCATGCAGTGAGGAACAGAGGCCTCCAGCCAATAGCAAGCAAAGAACTGAAACCTGCTAACAACCACCCAAGTAAGATTGGAAGCAGATTCTCCAGCTGCAGTTCAGCCTTCTGATGACTGTGGCCCCAACTCATGGTTTGACTGCAAACTCATGGGAGACCTCAAGGCAAAACTACCTAGCCAAGCAAGTTCCTTTATCTCTCTATGCCTCAGTTTCCTCATCTCCAGACTGAATATAATAACGCTACTTCAGAGGATTACTATAAAGAAAATTGAAGGATAGTCATGTGTCACTTAACGATGGGACCACAATCTGAGAAATGCATACTTCAGTGATTTCATCATTATACAAACATCACAGAGTATACTTACACAAACCTAGATGGCATAGCCTGCTACACACCCAGGCTCTATAGCATAGCCTATTGCTCCTGGGCTACAAACCTGGACAGCATGTTACTACACTGAATACTGTAGGCAATTGTAACATAATGGTAAGTATTTGTGTATCTAAGCATATCTAAACACAGAAAAGGCACAGTAAAAATACGGTATAAAAGATACAAAAATTATACAGCTGTATAGGGCGCTTACCATGAATGTAGCTTTCAGGATGGAAGTTGCTCTGGGTGAGTCAGTTAGTGGTGAGTGAATGTAAAGTCCTAGGATATTGCTGCACACCACTGTAGACTTTATAGGCACTACACACTTAGGCTACGCTAAATTTATTTTAAAAATTATTTTTTCTTCAATAATAAATTAACCTTAGCTTACTTTAATTTTTTAACTATAAACTTTTTAATTTTTTTTAACTTCTTGACTCTTTTATAGTAACACTTAGCTTAAAACACAAACACATTGTATAAGTGTACAAAAAATATTTTCTTTCTTTATATATTTATTGTGTAAGGTTTTTTCCAGTAAACACATAAAAAAAAATGCTCAACATCTCTAATCATTAGAGAAATGCAAATCAAAACCACAATGAGATATCACCTAACCCCAGTGAGATTGGTCTCTATCAAAAAATCCCAAAACAACAAATGCTGACAAGGATGTGGAGAGACAGGAACACTCTTACACTGTTGGCGGGACTGCAAGATTAGTGCAACCTCTGTGGAAAAGAATTTGGAGATACCTCAAAGAGCTAAAAATAGAAATATCATTCGATCCAGCAATAGCACTATTAGGCATCTACCCAAAAGAGCAAAAGACATTCTGTAATAAAGACATCTGTACCCGGATGTTTATGGCAGCACAATTCACTATTGCAAGGATGTGGAAACAACCCAAGTGCCCGTCAATTCATGAGTGGATTATTGAAATGTTGTATATGTATACAATGGAATATCACTCAATTATAAGAAATGACAGTGATCTAGCACCTCTTATATTTTCCTGGATTGAGCTTGAGCCCATTATCCAAAGTGAGGTATCACAAGACCGGAAGAATAGGCTCCACTTGTACTCGCCATCAAATTGACACTAACTGATCAGCACTATGGTGCTCATACGGTAGTAATATTCTCCAGGGATTAGGGGGTTGTGGGGTAAACTCACAACTAATGGATGCGGTGAGCATTGTAGAGGGGAAAGGCATGCCTCTAATCCTCACTTGGGTGAAGCAAAGACATAAAATGTAACCAAAATGTTTGTACCCTCATAATATCCTGAAATAAAAATAAATAAAAAAGAAAAGAAAAGAAAACAGTTGAGCTATTCTGTAATTAAATGACTAAACCATTGTTCTTCTTTTCTTGACAAATTAAAGAGTATCTTAATAAAGGAAATTTTTATTTTCTGAAAAAAAATTTTATTTTTTTTAATTTTTAAACTTTTTCGTTAAAAGCTAAGACACAAACACACACATTAGCCTAGGTCTACACAGAGTCAGGGTCATCAATGCCATTGCTTTCCACCTCCATATCTTGTCCCACTGGAAGGTCTTCAGGGGCAATAACATGCATGGAGCTGTCATCTACTGTGACAGCAATGCCTTCTTCTGGAATACCTCCTGAAAGATCTGCCAGAGGCTATTTTACAATTAACTTTTTTTTTAATAAGCAGAAGTACACTCTAAAATAATGATAAAAAGTACAAGTTGGTAAAAACACAAATGAGTAACATTGTTGTTTATTATCCTTATGAAGTATTATGTACCGTACATAGTTGCATGTGCTATGATGTTATACGACTGACAGTACAGTAGGTTTGTTCACACCAGCATCACCATAAACACCTAAGTAATGCATTGCACTGTGACCTTACAATGGCTGTGACGTCACTAGGTGGTAGGAATTTTTCAGCTCTATTATAATCTTCTGGGACCATCAATTGACACACAGTCTGTCATTGACCAAAATGACATTATGCAGCACATGACTGTATGATGTGTCAAAGGCTTAAAATCATTCCTCTCTTAACACTGAATGCATAATAAATTGTAACTACCATTGTCATCAGTTTTATAGAACAATAGGAGTACAAAAGAGGTAAAGGGACTTATTATTTACTGAGTGCCTATTGTCTAACAAATGCTGGCTAAACACTTTACATAAGTTTCATTTTTTAAAAAAACCAAACACTGTGGTACCATTAATATTGCTCTATCCAAATGCTAAAAATGAATCTCAGAATTGCTAAGTAACTTATCAAAATTGCTTATCTGTCTGCATACACAGCATAGATATTATCCATATATCATGTTTTTTGAACTGTTGCTGCTATTCTTGACACCACACAGGAAGTTAAAATGGTGGCAGCTAAAACGGCTGAATACCAAATTCTCTTAACCTGTCCAACCTAATTTTGAACCTCCAGGTGAAACAAAACACAAATCTGAACCTCAATTCTGAATCCAGCCTAACCCTACCTGTAAATTAACAAACTAAATCCAGCACTGAACCATTCTTACCTGAAATGTAAAATTAATCTCTGTTCTAAGCAAAAGTCGAGACTAAAACAAACTCAAAACTAGCCGTCATTCTTTACCAAACTTAAACATCACCTTAAATCTATCCTTTCATCAAATCAAGCTCTGGGCCTCCCCTCCCCATGACAGATGGCTGTGGGCTCCATCATTAGCACTGGCTCTGATCAACAGGTGGTGGCTGCTTAGAGTGATGTAGTGAGAAGTGTCCTGCATTCACATCTGGGCTTAGTGAGCATCAGTACTTTATTAGTGATGGCTTCCACGGATAAAAGATTGGTGAGGGGAAGAATCCACGTTTGTCAACTCTATTCCCAACCTCACCTCTAACCAACCTAACCCCAGACTTAACCCCAATTAACATCCAAATTCCTACCCTGGAGTTTTGAAGAGCCACAGACAAAATCCCTAAACTGCTTCGCCCCATCACCTAAAAGGTAAATTTGAGTTGCTCCAAATTTACACAGATAAACCACATGAAACTAAAGGTATTTGGCCGTTTTTGACCTGCAAAATTGTTATGTTCATATGGCTCAACCCAATAATTTATGTTTCCCAGACCAGGCTCCCTGACTGAGACAGTGCAGAAGAAGACAACAGAGGGGATTTCAATCCTACTAAAGCAAAGAATTTTTTTTTTATTGCTATCCCACTCCTTGATGTGGTGAGAGCTATGGGGGCAAGGCCAGAACTCAAGAAAGCAACATCTGGATGGAGCAGGAGGGATCGATTTTCTGTGGTCTTATGATAAATTAGCAAACAGAACCCTCAAGAGCCTGGGACCAAAAGAGACTCCTCTTCCTCAGCCCTCATGCCCCCTGCTCTCTCCCCTCCCCTCCTCCCTCCAGTGTCCTGTCCCGATCCACCTCTTCAGAGTCTGGTTCTAGTTCTCCAGGGACTTTGGAGGAGTCGTGTTACATTGTCTGGAATTCCCCAGCAATCCTATCTGGTTTTCATAATGTCCTCATTTTATAACCAGCTTTGTGGCTGTTTTGGGATTCACAAGAACATTATTGCAAAACAGAGTCCTTAATTTGGGGAATTGACTCTCAGGGAGACAGCTCATGCTCAAAGGAGGAAGCACCCAAAACTGCAGCCATTGTAGACTGGGAACAACCTGAATATCCACCAGCAGGGGAGTGGTTAAATACGCTCAGCTCTATTCATGCTAAATTCACCTACTAGGGGGTGCATCTTTTGAAATTTGCAGGCAAACACCTGAAAAGACACTGTGGGAAAAGCAGGGAGCCCAGTCTGCTAGGAGAGAGAGATCCCTCCAAGCTCTTATCTCTGGCCATGGGCTTGAGCCCTCTGGGTGTGGTGGTTTATAATACTCCTGATGCCTAGGCAGCAGCCCTTGGCATATTACAGCTCATGCCTAAAGTTCAGAGCTGTCCTAGTTTGGTCTCCCAAGAAGCAGACTCTGAGACAAAGATTCAAGGGCAATTGTTTTATTTAGAGGGTGATCTTAGGAAATCCCAATGAGGGAGTGGAGAAATGAGACAGGGAAGGGGAAACGGCCAATAAAGAGTGTCTTATCACATAGTTACTGTCACCTGCAACAGGGGTATAATCCTGCCAGGGCACCCTGGGGGCCACCACAGCACAAGCACCTCAGTCACCCACCTGAGGGGGCGGCAGAGCTGGGTGTTTAGACATCACGTTCCACCACTCCTTGGTGGAGGGCTGCTCCTGAAGAAACCAATTCCATGGCACTTCTGGCTTCCATACAGCTGGGCCAAGTGGACTCTAATGGCCAGAGAAAACCTCTAAGTGAAGAAAAGAAGGGGCTGGCAATTGGAAGCTGGGCACTTGAGTGGTGAGAATGAGATTTGAACCAGACACCATATACAGAGCTGCACCCACATCCTACTGTACCCTGATATTGTCCAAGCAGCCCCTGGGGTCCTCTCGGGATGTCTGGGCTGGGCGTAGCCTTTCAGCAGGAGAGGGACCTCTGAAGGAAGTCCCCAACACTCCTGTGTCCAGAGGTCCACACAATGTCATCTCCCTGCCTAGCAAAGCGCCGTCAGCCTCTCTGACTTGCACAGGAAGCCCCGTGCTCTCTGCTTCCCTTCAGGAAAGGTGACATGACACAGACTCAACAATTCTCTTCTTCAGGCACTGACTGCAGCTGAATTTGATGACAAACCCAATAAAGACCAAGTGTCACTTTCTATATGATTCAGCCATCCAAGTGACTATATAAGATGGTGATTTAAAGCCTAGACTCAAACCAAACTTTCATTACGTACATGTCCCAGACAGGCCGCTTTACCTCTCTGAGCCTCCGCTATAAAATTTATGACGTGCAAATACCTGCCTCCTGGGCTTGTGTGATGCACACATACGTGCTGAGAAAACACGCATCAAGCACTAAGCACACTTCTTGGCACATAGTTAATAGTCAACAGATGCCAGCTGGTCCAGAAATTGAAATTTTAAAAACTTTAATTTAACACCTGCTGCTCTCCCAGCTTTGTTCTCTAATCTGTGGGAAAGAAACAAAGAGAAAGCCTCGTCTCTCTTCAGGCCGCAGTAATATGTCCTCATGAGTCACGCAGCTATGAGTCCTCAGACAGGAAATCATACTCCTTGGGCCTGGGAGAGGCTGCAGCCAGGAACGCCGAGGTGGAGCCCAAAGAAGAAACTTATGGGGAGAGGTACAGTCTGTGACTCTGTAACCTTGGGCAGCAGGAAAGTGCCCCCAGTCCCCTGGCGTGCCCAGCCCAAATAGTCCAAGCACAGCGAGCCTGCTTCTATTGAGCAGCCTTGCTCTGATTTAAATTTCAAACAGCCCACGGTTTTATTCCTTCTTCCCCATCCCTGAAAGCTAACCATTATGGATTTTACAGGCCTCAGAGCCCTTGGCTCACACACTCGATTTGCACAATCTTTGCATAAGGAAAAAGGCAGTCGATGCAAACTGAATTAATTGTAATTGACCATAATATGCTTACAGAAATGCCAAGGAGTTTTCATTAGTAGATAAGCCCCAAAGTATCTGCCAGATGATTTACATCTGCATGAACACACTGCATGGCCACAGTTAATTACGGGACCTGCCACAGAAGGTGCTTCGTCAAACCCTGGCGGAGGCCTTCCAAGGGCCAGTGACACCTCCAGGGACCGACACATCTTAACTTGCTTCCTTTGAAGAGCTTTGAAGTTTCTCCCTGAGATGAGGCAGAGCCAAGCTGCCCCTGCCGGACTCAGGATGGGCCCCGCTTGCTCCCCCAGGCTCTGTGTCTTTCTTCTTCCCCGCCTTGGAGTTGCTGGTCCTTCTCACCCTGTCTCACAGCCCCAGTCCTTCTCCACCGAGTCATCATCATTAAGGCTGGCATTGAACTTGTGTCCTGAGCTTGTGTCCTGCTTAAGATAACAGGCCTCCATTTATTTATTCTTCTTTTTGCAAATATTTCCTGAGTGCCTCCTATATCACAGCCTCTGTGCTATGGGATACAACACAAACATGGACCTGTCACGTGCAGCTTACAGCCTAGTGATGGACTGAAAGACTGAATCAGTAATCACATGAGTATCAAAGGGAGATAATGGGACAACATGAAGAACATGGTATTCAGAGACAAACAAGGGCTTTGTATCAGAGAGTGAGGATGAAGCAGGTTTCTCAGAGGAGGTGATGTCGAGCTGAGACCTAGAGCATGAGAAGGTACCATCCAGGTGAGATGTTGAGGCAAGACCTAGAGCATGAGAAGGTACCATCCAGGTGAGATGTTGAGGCAAGAAGGCTGCAGGCAGAAGAAACAACATGTACAAAGGCCCTGAGGCAGGAAAGCAACAGGCACTTTTCTGGAAGTGAATGAAGTCTCATGAGGCTGGAACAGCCCAAGTGAAGCAGAGAATGAAAGAAGGTGAGGCAGGAGACCAGAACTGGCAGGACCTTCCAGGCCAGATTTAATTCCAAAATCACCGGGAGCCATGAAAGGGATTCAAGTGAGTTTCTTTGAGTGAAATTGGATATTTAGAAAATCCCTCTGCCTGGTAGGAGTAACAGAAAAATAGATTCTTGGAGGCATGCCAGGAGACCAGTTAGGAGGAAGCAGTGAGAGCCACCCAGGCAAGAGATGACAGTGTCCAGAGGCAAGTGGGAAGGGGACACGGCCTTTGTCTTGGAGCCCTGTGTTTGAGCAGGAGGCATCTGCCTAATATCTCCAACAATCCAAGATCAACCTTGATCTCAGTCGCCTCCACCCCTGGCATCTGTAGCCTCATCCCTGCACCATAGAAGAACCCAGTAAGTACTTCTGGGACTGACGATGATTACCTCCTGCCTGAATTCTCTAGAATGGCCCTGTCCAATAGAAATCTAATGCAGGCCACATATGTAACTTTGAATTTTCTAGTACATTTTGATAATGTGAAAAGAAACAGGTGAAATTAATTTTAATAGTACGTGTTTTATTTAACCCAATATATCCAAAATAGTATCATGTCAAGATATAATCAATACAAAAATTATTAATGAGCTAGTTTACCTTTTTGCATGCTCAGTCTTCAAAATCCAGTGTGTATTTTATACTTTCAGCACATGTCACTTGGACTAGCCAAATTTCAAGTGCTTGATAGTCACATGGGTCTACTGACGTCCTTACCATCCAGTGCAGCTCTGAATCTTCTCACCTGAACTCCTTCGCCATCCACTAACCCCCTTTAGGAAAGCTTACTCCCTTATCAAAGTTCCTGGGGCCCATTGCAAGCCTTGATTGACAGGCCACAGTACCCCCAGGATCCCATCAATGTCAGATCTTCTGATTAACAGGCCACATTACCACCAAGCCTCTGAACAAAAGACACATGATCACATGGTCACGTGATACCTGGGCCACTTGATTGCTGAGCCTCATGTTTAGGAGATTTGAACCTAGGCTGAAATTCCTTTAGCAACTTGCAATTTGGTCTGTAAGCCTAGTTCAGGGTGTGCCTACTGGAAAGAATGAGGAGTTCTGATGGGGGCCAACCTCTCAATAGTTTTTCATCACCAAGCAAACTGGGAGTCTGTGCCTAAGTCCTGAGAGAGACAGCAGACAGGCTGGGCACAGGAAGATTGACCCAGGGGTCCACTGTGAAGTGGGCCAAGGTCATAAGTGGACATTGTGATTGGCATAATCTGTGATATTGACAATGATTATGAGAATCATCATAATAATTGCTGAAGTTGACTGTGTGCTTATTACCTCATTTAATTCTTCTAATATCCTATAAGTTGGGTAATATTTTTTTCCTGTTTGACATATAATGAAAGTGAGGGTCAGAAAGGTTCATTGACATGCCCAAGGTCACAAAGGAAGTAGTAAGGAAGAATCTGGAATTTGAGCCCTGACTCAACTCACAGCAACTGTGCTACACCTGCCTCCCAAACAACTATCACCACTGCTGTGACGTCCACTCCCACCGTGGACATTTAGAGCTCCCTGAGTGTCAGTCACTGCACTAAATGCTTTACATACATTCACTCATCGAACCTTCAAAGTAAACCTGTAGGTAGGTGTTATTATTACATCTTTCTTGGAAATGAAAAATCTCAAACTCAGGTAGGTTAGATAATTCGCCCAAATCCAAATAGTTAGCAAGGCTGGAGGTAGTTTGAAGTCAGCCCCTGGAACCTGCTTTCTCTCTGCAACACCCCAACTCAGGGGTAACTACTGTTAGCAGTCACCACACAGCTACTGTAGTTGCTGCTACCACACCACTACCTCGACTCACTGGTGGTGAGCAACAGGTGGTATGTCCTGGGCTTAGGTGCTTTGCATCTACTACTTCTTATCTTCACATTATCCCAGTGTAATAGATATCATTATTAGCATTATGTTGTAAATGAGGAAACTGAAGATAAAAATTGAAGGAAAATGTGGAGAACAAAGGAGGCTGTTTTGTGTTTCCCTAAAATAGATTCAGTACCAAAAAGGAGAGAGTGATGGGTATAAAACAGCTTGCATATGCCCCTACCTTCCTTGACTTTGTCCTCACCTTCTTTCCGTGTCCAGAACCAGAAAGTCCTCATCTGCCCTGATGTTGCCTGAAAACCAGAATTCCGTAGCTCCAGTGGCAGGCTCAGCCCTCCTCCAGAGGCTGCAAATCAACAAGAAGGCAGGAATCAATACTGAGCACACCATAAGCCCATTTCCTCAGACTGATAAAAAGTTCAGATCCAGGGCAGGTGAGGAGGATTACAGAAAAGGTTAAACCTTTCATCCTGTCTCCTTCTATCAGCCGGTGTGCGCTAGATGTTTCTAACAACTACAATTAGCCCCTTTTTTAAAGTTGTAGTGGAATTTAATTAAGCAAACTTCTCGCTGTGTGGCTTCTTAAAGCAGGCACAATGTGAGGAGCAGACTGGTGATAAATTAGGGGAATCCATTGTTCCTCACTGCCCAGGAGCTATTTCTCAGAATTATAGGCACCACGATATGCAGCTGATGGGACTTAAGGCCTCTATGCCTGTGGACCCATGGGAATGTCCTCATTTCCCTGCCACCATCCACCAACACATATATACCTTAACTCACACAACATGCTCTCTATACCTCTAAATGCTCAAAAGTCCTCACACAAAGGCAAGCACATTCACATAAGCATGCACTATACATGTATGTGTGTATACACCCAGGTAGGCATCCAGAGACTTGCAAGCATATACATATAATCACCTGCACACTCATTACCCTCATTTTGTGAATGGCACCATCTATCACCTAGTCCCAAGCCAGAAATTTGAAAGATATTTTCAGCATCTCCCTCTCTCTTTCTCTCCATTTACAACCTATCACCAAGTCCAGATGAGACTAACTCTTTGATAATCTTTGGAGTCCTTCTCATTATTCTCTTATTAATAGCCAACACCCTGTTCCAGACCCAATTCATCATGATTTCTCTCCTGGATAACTGAATCTGCAAAATGTGGACAGTACTAGTAGGCGTGGTATGCCAGGGGTAAGAGGAACTGTCAAAGGCAGATTCATGGGACATATTAAAGAACCAGATCGGGAGACAAGTTCAGAAACAGGGAAACTGAGACCAATAAAAGATAGACTTGGAGGAGCTGGTATGAAAGACAAGGAGAACGAAGCCCAGAAAAATGTTTTACTAGGAAGCAGAGATTTCCTAAGAAAGAATAACCAACTGAAAAATACAAGGAAGTGAAATAAGAGTTCATTAAAAATTGACCTATAGATTTGACCACAGGGAAGCCAATGGTGATCTTGACAAGATCAGTTTAGGAGAAACCTTGAAAATGTTTACAGGTGATAGGAGGTGAAGAAGTCAGGTGAGTAAATGTAGACTACTTTTCAAATAGATGGCTTTGCAATGGCATTGATCATGAAGGGAAAGAAAGAGGAGGTGCTGGGTAGAAAGGGTCTGGGTAGACATTGATTGCTCTGTCTTCCCATTATAATAATACACAACTTTCCATAGGGAACTACTCTCCCAGAATTCCAATAATGAGATTCAGATAGCAACAGCCAATCAGAATGCCCCATTCCCTGAGCAGCAGTGATTGGTCCAAGAATAAACTCATGATCCAACCAAACCAATTGGAATTCTTCCTCAGATTTTGTATTTATTCAAACCAGATGACAGTGACCCCTTTTCTCTTTGAGGATAAGTTGCAGGAATTTCATCTGGCATGACCTACAGACAAGTTTCCATCACACAGAAAAACTGAACTGGAAGAATAAAACTAGCAGGGGGACACAAGTAGAGATGAAAATGAAGACGTCATCACATCCTGTAGCCAGCTCCACTCCTGCCTCTTCCACAATTTGTTTACATAATACAATAAGTGTTCTTTCCCTTAAGCTAGTTTGAGTCGAGTTTCCAACCCTGGCAACCCAAAAACTCCTAACGTAAAACTGAGCATCATTACATTGATCAAAGGAATTATGGCCATTTCTTTTGGATAAGCATAGTGTAGACTGAAAGATTCAGTCGGTATTGTGGGAAGAACTGAAAAAACAAGATATTGATGGAGTGAGGTCTTTGAGGCAACATGCACAGATACAACTGGAGGAATTCACATCAAAAATTCACTTGAAAGTGGGAAGGACTGGCTACATAATTTGTGGGGTCCAATGCAAAATGAAAATGCAGGGCCCTTTATTTGAAAATTATTAAGAATTTTGAGGTGATGACACCAGAGCATCGAGCCAAATGAGGGGCCTTCCTGAGTGTGGGCTCTGTATGAATGCACAAGTTATATGCCCTTGAATCCATCTCTGGAAGGGGCATACTTCCTCCAAAAGGTGAGGACAGGAGGAATAGACAGTATGTAATGGGAACATTTGGGAGTGCAGGGATGAAATTCAGGTAGAGCCTCTATTTCTCCTAAGGAGAGGTAGACATCTGTGAGTGAAGGGATTGGTTTTGGGAGGAGACAGAATAAAGGTAAATAAACACTGTAAGATGAAACACGGGGCTTCAGAAAAGCAATCAATTAGTAATAAATCCTTGTCTCTGGAAATGTGTGAACTCCCTGTAAGGACAGATGTAGCAAGCAGCGAGCTGGAGCACCTTTGAGAGCCATGCGGGGTTTGATTGCGCACCGCAGCAAGCTGTCAGCTGCCAGCCTCCTCCAAAACCATCATTTGCTTATTCAGGACTCCCTGGCTGTTCTCTGAAATCAAAGCTTCACTAATAACCAGCTTTAGCATTGAACAAGTGCTTGGTATTTCTCAAGGACTTCGCAAGCAGTAATTAGTTAATAACCCGATGGAGTTGAAGAAAAGGCACAAAAGTCTACAAGAACCAGGTGCCTTTCCTTTTTATGATGTGGGAAAATGGTTCTTACATCAGGCATCAGGGGTGTGTGAGTTCTGGAATGATATGCAACCATCGTGTATATGGGCTTGTGTATGTGCAGGTACGAGTGTGTGTGCATGTGTGTGTCAGGGGAAGGTGGGTGTGGGTGTGTGTGTGAAAAATATCCTTATCAAGTCCTCATAGGAACATCGGGGCCAAAAAGAGGAAAGAACCACAGCATGGAAGAAGGAGTTTAAACTGTAGACTCAGAAAACCTGGGTTAGGACCCAGATTCAGCCACATATTTGTCTGATATTGTACAAATCATCTGCCTTATTAGTAGTGCCAGAGTTTCCTCACCAATAAAATGGGAAGAATGCCTTTCTCTCAAGGCTGAGAAGATGACATGAAATCCCACAAGTAAAACTCCTTAAAAGGTCAGAATCAAGCAGCGTCTCAACTCTCCCTTCTCCTCATTCCCTCCACAGCTGCTTGTTTGGCACCTGCTGTGTGGCAGGTGCTGTTCTAGACCCTGGGGTGACAGCAGCGAAGAGAACAAGTCCCCTACCCTTGCACTGCTTCACTCCTGTAGGTAAAGACAAACATGAAAGAGTCCATACGTGGTGACAGAGGGCAGTAAGTGCTATGAGAAGCAAGAGCAGGCCAGGAGCAGAGATGCTGGGGCAGAGTGAGGCTTCTGTTTTATAAGGGGCATCTGGGAAGGCATCTCTGAGGGTTTCTGAGCAAAGACCTCTAGGAGGTGAGGAAGCAGGCCTGGAGGAAATCTTGAAGAACCTAATTCATGGTAGAGAAAGGAGCAGAGGTAGAGTCCCTGAGTTGAGAACATATTGGGCATTTTGGGGAAGAGCGAGGGTCTTTCTGATGCTCTCACGTCACAAGGTAGGGGAGTCCCCCAGATTGTGGAGAAACACATTCCCCTCAGCTGTGGGTAAGGGAACTAGGAACCAGACCAGGACTCTGTACGCATACAACAAGCTCCTAATTTTGCCTGAATAACCATCAGGAAAGCGGGGCATGTCCCTAAACTGAAGTTACCCATCCCCCACCCCCATGCCCCCAGTGCAAAGCATTCACCAGCACATTTGTGGAGGACCCTGTGTCCCCAGGATGCCTCTGGTTATCTATTCGTGCATAACAAACCATCCCCAAAATTGGTAGATTACAATAATGGCAATTATTTACAGATAGTCCCAAACTTATGACGGGTCCACTTATAATTTTTTGACTTTATAGTGGTATTAAAGTGGTTCACATTCAGTGAAAACCATCCTTCGGGTCCCCATACCGTCATTCTGTTATTCACTTTCAGTTCAGTACTTAGTAATTTACATGAGATAGTCAATACTTTAGTGTAAAATGTGTTAGACGATTTTGCCCAACTGTAGGCTAATGTAAATGTTCTGAGCACATGTAAGGTAGGCTAGGCTAAGCAGGATGCAGATTAGGTATATTAAATGCATTTTCAACCTACAATATTTCCCACTTACAGTGGGTTTGTCAAGATGTAACTTAACCCCATCATAGGTCAATGAGTATCTGTATTTAATTTACAAATATACATTTGAGCAGGGCTCCTCAGGGAACGCCCACCTCCGCTCCTAGAGACATCAGCTGGGCAGCATGACTGGGGCCTAGAAAATACACTTCTGAGATGGGTCACTCACAAGGCTGCCAGCTGGGAGCTCAGTCAAGGCTGAGAGTCAGCCTAGG